>VZTD01001069.1:107341-138823 GCA_013397725.1 Rhagologus leucostigma | reverse complement strand
AAACCAGCAGACATCCCAGTCCCAGTTTGTTCAACTGAAACAGAAAGAAATAAAGAAATATAGAATACTGATTTCTATTAGTAAGTAATAGTCTAGTTACTAGCAAATAACCTTTTCTTTCCCCCAGGGCCTTAGTGAAAATGCAGCCCAGCAGTGGAACTGGCAGAGGCTCAGGCAGTGTCATCTCTTTCTTCCTCTCCTTCCCTTACAGCTGTTGAACACTGGCTCCTCATGTTTGATCAAAGATTCCTGTTCAGCTCAGGTTATTCCACCCAGTGATCAGCAGCTGCCTTCTGAGACAGCCCCACTCAGACACAGCATGCATACAAGTGGTGCTGAAAACTTCCCAGTGATGGGATTCATGAAATATTTAAAGGGAAAAATGTTTAACTCAGGGATTGCTTGACAGGAAGGAGGTGCCAAGTCCTGAACTGGGGGAGTGATTATGGCAGCAATGAAAGCTTTTTTGTAAATTCCTTCCTGCCCCAGGTCTCTGTATCTCAGTCCAATGTCTCTGTATCTCAATTAAATGTCTCTGTATCTAATTTTGGGAGGTTCATTTTTGACTCAAGCCCTCACTGCCATAGCCCTCCTTGAGTTAAACATTCGCCATTGCTCATCCAGGAGCTGTGCTGGACTTTTCCTTCCACTGATGTATCTTGGATAGCAAAAAGAGGGATTTGAGCTGTGTGACAGCTTTAATTAGTACAAATTCCCCTCATTTGTGGACTCTGGTGGACGTCAGAGCACTTGATCCTCTGCAGTCTGACCTTCACCTTGAGCCTCTGAAATTAAACGTGGTTACTCGGGAGTTCCTTGCCTGAGTTGGGACACCAGGGTGCAGGTGAGCGTCCGGGAGTAATTTTTTTTAAAAAATCAGTTTTATTATATCCAAAATATGTCCAACGGGTTAAACTGTGAGGTGTAAAACTTGAGTAGAAGGCTGGAATCTGGCTCTGGAACAGATGCAGCCCAACAGCAACATAAGAGGCTTAATAATGACATGAGTTTGAAATGAAAAGGATTAGTTGGTTTGCAATAAATGCTAAGGGAAAGAAGGAGCATGAACAAAACAAAATAATTTTGGGAATGAGGGAAAAAAAACCCTAAAGCTGTTTGGAGAAGGGAGGTTCTGAAGTTCAGCAAGGGCTGTGAAAATCACAGTGAAATCTCAGATATTGTGAACAATAACGAGAGAGAGAGAACTGATTCTGAACTGTTTGCTTGTATTGCCTTCCATTTCTAAATGTGCTGGATTAAAGACAGGCATGAAAAAGGACAAGTGTGAAAATCAAAACTAATGAGGGAAATTAGGGGGAATTAATGAAGAACATTTCAGAAATTCTTTTGCTGCCCTTGTTTATTGGTGAGCATTTAGGGGTTCCCACGGCAGCTCAAGGATTTAGATCCTGACAAACTGTAAATGTTTTACTTCCTGAAGTGACAGTGTTGGAGGAGTCTTTCTGTGGGCTTTGCCCTTCTGCTGAGGCTGTTCACATTCCTTAGGGAATCTTGGAATGGTTTGGGTTGGAAGGGGATGTTAAATCCCATCCAGTGCCACCCCTGCCATCCGCAGGGACACCTCCCACTGTCCCAGGGTGCTGTAGCCTGGCCTTGGACACTTCCAGGGATCCAGGGGCAGCCACTGGGAATTCCATCCCAGCCCCTTCCCACCCTAACAAGGAGGAATTTCTTCCTAAATGGCAGAGATCTATTATTATTATTATTATTTTGTTGTTGCTGTTGTTGTTAATTTATTGTTATTGTTATTGTTATTGATTATACTGGGGCTGTTATCACTATCACTTATGACTTGATGAGGGACACTTCCAGGTTAAAATCCCTGCTCTATCCTGTCCCTTGGCTCAGTTATGGTCCCTGTTTATCTGTCAGAGCCACAGTGGAAGCAGAACTCAGATTCTGAACTTCCTTCTTGCGTGAGGAGAAATGGTTGCAGAGTTTCTTAGTGATTTACGCTCAGGCATTTTTCATTAGAAAACTCTGGAGAATTGTTTTAGCACTATCACACCTCTCTGATTCATTTTTCTCTGGGAAGTCATTTCTGGGAGGCCAAATTGCAGAGAGATACCTGGAGGAGGGGGTGTTTGTGATGGGAGGAATGGGAACATTTCCTGATACAGATAATGTTTCAGCTGTAATTCTTGGTGATAGACCAGTTCCAAATCCTGGTATCTCCTCATTCCACGGGGGATGAGGGTTCAATTTCTGTAAAACATAACAAATCTCTGATATCTTGATTGGGTATGATTTAAGGGTTTTTCCCTCTTCTAGGACTTGAGAGAACTGAGCTTTTCAGTTTTCCATGCGGGTTCGCATCTGCTCTGTGCTACATTAGAACATGACAGAGAAGACACATCCATGTGCCAAAAGATTAGTTGGTGGTTTAGACACAAGACAGGAATTTTACTGCTGAAATTCATTTTCTGGGCTGCAGGTTCAGGAAAGGATTTGCTGGAGAGAGAAGGTGCCAAAGCTCCTTCATTTGGAGCCCAACTGACAATCAGAAAATAGGCAGGGCCCTGTTGTGGATTGAATTCCTCCTGGTGGGGAGAGCACTCAGAAAAGAAATGGACTTCTCTAACATAGTTACTTGTGTTTAACCCCAGAGTTATGGAGCTCTCTGACTCCCTCCTTGTTTAATTCAGCTGTGGCAAAAGGAGATCACACAGACCTGAGGCCCATTTTTATCCAGGCCATTATTCTGATGGACAATCTTAGAATTTTTGTGATGCTGAAATGGAGTAAAGAACCTCAGCAGAAATGAATGGTAAAGCTTTGGTGATGTGTCTGCCTGCCTCATGAAGGGATAAATTTTGTAGAGTTCCTTTTATTAGTAATAAAAATTATACACAAGCAGTGATTGAGTTGGAAACTGGAAGCAGAGATTTTAAACACAATTATCTTATTACTCATCGTAAACACTTGGGGTGCAACAACCCTGTGTGGGCCTTTTTATGAGTTGAAATGAATCCTTTAAGTGTTATAAGTACTATAAATCATTTGAAGTATTGGTAACTTGTATGCAGTAAAAGCTAATGATTCTCAAATATTAAAATGTGGGTTATAAAGAGATTTTCCTGCTGTGGTTTACATTCTAGAACATGCCCTGGCCATTATTGACCTGGAGAGTGACACTGTCTTTAGTGACTTAATTGGCACAGCTCGGGCAGTTTGTTCCGGTGCCAGTTCTTCAGGAAATGTGGGTGCTCAGTCTTCTCCTTCAATAGAAAACCCACTGAACATCCTGCAAAATCTGGTTTTGTCATTAACAGAAATGGCAAAGTTAAAACATGCTGTTCAATCTCCAATAAATCTTTAGTCTCTTTCTTTTGACCTGATCAAAGGGCTCTGTAGTGATACAACAGCAGCTGATAATTTAAGAAAATATCTTTTATTTCCTGCCGCCAGGCCTGGGGACAATGGCCCTGTGCTTCAGATCAATAGATATTTTCTTCCAGGGCTGATTTAGCTTTGACTGGAAAGGAAAGCAATTAAGTCAGGCATGGAGGGTTTGGAAGTGTGCAGCTGTATTCATGGGGATGGCAGCTTAATGACCTACTTTTGGTGATAGTATTGAAATTATAACATGTTTCAAGTAAATATCAAATGCCAGCCAAACAGTTACCATAGTAATGATAAAAGAAATGTAATTGCAGTCAATCAAATGAATATTCAGTTGATGCAGTTAATTTGCACAAAGGTGCACTCATTTCAAACCTGTGTTTTATGATGTCCAAGCAGGGATTTTTCTGCAGTTGGCCAACAATTCCTCTTTCTTCAAAACTTTTGTTGTGAAAATTCCATTGTGGAACACTGGGCAATTGCACAGGTGCTTTAAGACAGTGTTCAGTATTTATTTATGTTCCAAATCTTTATGAAGATGGATATCCCAGCAAGTGGGAAAAAGTCTCCAAGAATCCTGAGTAGGGAAGAGCTGTAGCCTGACCTCATTTCTTTGGAGGAAAGCAACAATCAAGTGTCTATTGTTTCCTGATGTTCCTGTCACGTGCAGATAAACGGTTTTATTTATTTGTGGTGGTTTGAACCTGAACTTGATGGACAGTCATTTAGACCAATAGCGCTTCTCGAAATTTACATATATAAATCCCGGGGAGATGCGGGAACTCTCTCTTGCTTCCGGTCCTGGGACAGGACACAGGGCTGCCCACTTGGCCCGGTGGGGGCCGGGCTAGGCCTGCCCGGGCCTGGCTGGGCCTGACCGCGGAGGCCTGGCAGGGTGCGGGCCGGGGCCACGGCCCGGCTCCGGCTCGGCTTGGCAGGGGCTGGGCCACGGCCTGCGGCTCCGTGCGGGGCAGCATGAACTTTTCCCCTGTGCGGCAAAACGAACTGAAACTTTACACCAGAAACAACTCCGGCCGCTGCCCAGCAGAGATCATGTGACCAACCAGCTGCAATGCCCAGAACCCGGATAAGAGCAACTCCTTCAGTGCCATAAGTTCCTCAGAAGAAATGAATCCTAGAAACATCAGTCTTCTCCCAGGTCAGAGGAAAGGGAAAGGCAAAGGCACGTGAATAAACACCATCATAGTGACACCAAAGTCAGTGAAGAAGAGAGAACTGAAACCCAGAGAGAGAGAGGGGATAGAGGAGATGCTTTTAAAACCTGAAAGCTGAAAATCTTTTGTAAAACTATGTTGATGGACTATGATATATCAGAGAACTCTTTTGTAATTTCATGAAAACATTGGGGGTGGAGCATTCAAATTGCCATGAGTAAAGATGTTTGTGTTGAAATAAGCAAATGTTGAAGTAGCTGTGATCCTGTGAGAAGCCTAAACAGAAAGAGGTAGTGATGAAGTGAAAATCCTTGCTCCCAGGGAAGAAGACTTCTGTTCCTAGAGATGAAGATGATCCCAGAGGCGGATGAAGAGAACCTTTGCTCTTGAATAGCTCATCCTTAAAATAACACCCCATTAGCTAAGATTGAAGCCTTGAAAACGGTTGTGGGGAAAGCTGCAAATCAAGGGAAGGGACTCACACATGCCAACAGAAAACCACCCCGGGCGGCTGTTGTGCTGTGACTGTGGAAAAGCCCCATAGCATGGACAAAAGAAACTCCTCTCCCTAAGTGAACTGATGAAAGACTATTACAGAGGTGGTAAACTGACTGAAATAATCCTAAATTGGTGTCTTTATGTTGTAGTTGGGAGGAGGGCGGAGGATGAGGGGAGAAGAAGTGTTCTGAAGGTTTATTCTGACCCTTAATATTCTTTTTTTTCTTTTAGTTCTGTTAATAAACTTCTTTATATTCTTTAAGTTTAGAGCTTGCTTTGTATTCCTCCTAATTCTTATCTCACAGAAGGTAAGAAATGTGAACAAACCCACTACATTATTCCAATTTATTTGTTCAAGATTTCCCTGGAAATTTCCTGTATAATCCTGCTAGGATTCTATTCTTAAGATTGCATATTCGTATTTTTTGGGAAAATCTGTATCTGGGCTTAAATATCCTCTGTTTAGGATAACGACAGTGCAGGACCACGCTGAGGGGTCCTTGAAGACACAAGAAGGGACAAAGAGATGCTGGTAAAAATATCACTATGTATTACCATGGTCCTTAAAAACAGTGGATTTTCTCAACAGTTTCTACTAATGATAAATATTTATTTCCATTCCAAAAGGAATGCCATTGCTGCTGTCTTCAGAATGTCCTTGAGTACGTTTTCAGTGTGACTTTAATCAAATGTCATTTTAACTCCAGTCCTATGCTGCAAATCTCTGGTGAAATTCTATTAATTTTCAATTAAACTTCAAGTAAACCAATTAGCATTTTCATTTCTATAGAGCAACAAAGGCAGAATCTGTAATGAGTCTTTCCAGTTGCTCACAGAGGAATAAATGGTCTGGATGGATTTCTCCAGTGTGTATCTCTGGGAAACTTTGTCAAGTATATTACCTTTATCATCTCCTCCTCTGCTTTAGGCTCTAAATTGGCTTTCTTGTGGTTTACAAAACCATTTTCAGCCCCTTCTCTCCCTAAGCTGCATTCCAGAATTCTTTGTCTTCAGTGGAAATCTTTAACCTTGCACTAGTCAGAGCTGAGGCAGGCCTCCTTGTCCTGAACAACTTCAGGACCTCAATTTGATGGCGGGCAGGAGAAGGAATTTCCCCTTTTCATTCTAAATACATGAATGGAAATGTCTGAGTTATCTCAGCTGGAAACAGGCTCCAACCCAGCTCGTTAGTGCCTCTCACCAGCATTTCATCCTCTCTTTCACTTTTCTCTTCATGCTGCCTGCTCTTTGCAGACAGAGGTGACCCCTGCCCTGAGGAGCTTCATTATCAAAATGTATTCCCTGAGCGGGAATCCTGGAGTTCTTCCAGAGTGGGGATCAGAACTTCCATCATTCCTCCAAGCCTGCAGCTGTCTGTAGTGCTCAGCCTCTGCTTTCTCATGGGGTTTAATCCCATTGCTGGCTGACCTGGACTCTTCCCCTGGCTGGTGCCGCCTCCAGAGCCTCTGTGACCCCATGTGGAGCTGTCACTGAGTGGAGCAGGGAGTTCATTGTGGTGTTTGGTTGGGTTGGTTCTGTGCCAGGTTCTCTGTGTGAAATAGAGCCACTGCAGCTGCCGGGGAACTGCTGCTCAAACCAGCACTGGAGCCAGGCTGGAGTCACACTAGTCTCTTCCAATATCCTTTAAACTTGAAAGCCTGGCAGAGACACAGCCTGGCTGAGTTTCACTCTGAAGTCAGAAAGTATTTGAGTCAGGAAGCTCAGTCAGGTCTGTGAAGTGTCCTTGGTACTTGGGAGGGGACGGTGCTCTCTGAGGGACACCCAGAGCACCTCGGGTGGTTCCTGCTCTGAAATCCTAATGACAGAGCCATGGGGAAATCCACAGAGCCACGTCCCACCTCCAAAAGTAGAATTATTTCTGCTTAGGGCGGAGGATATTTAGCTCAGAATCACTGAGGGTGGAAAAGAGCTGCAGGATCATCAAGTCCAAGCTGTGCCCAGTGCCCGCTTTGTCCCCAGCCCAGAGCACTGAGTGCCACGTCCAGGCCTTCCTTGGACACCCCCAGGGATGGGGACTCCACCACCTCCTGGGCAGCCCCTTCCAAGGCCTGACCACCCTTTCCCTGGAGAAATTCCTCCTGATGTCCAACTTAAATCTCCTCTGGCACAACCAGAGGCTGTTCCCTCTTGTTTTCCACTTTTTACTTGAGAGCAGAGCCCGACCCCCATCTTCCTACAACCTCCTTCAGGGAGCTGTAGAGGGCAACAAATTCTCTCCCCTGAGCCTGCCCAACCAGATAAAATCCAGTGCTTAAGCAGAGATAAACCAGACAGCCCTGAGAGGGCAAATCTCTGCTCTGCGAGGGCATTTCTGTCTCTACTTCTCAGTACCACAGCCCGTCATTATAGCTGATGCTAACTGGCACTAAATTAAGCAAAATTCTCTGACCTGAGACTTAGATCCAAAGATTAGGGAGGAAAACAAAAGAAAATGAGATTTCACTGTTTTCAGGTGCAAAGAAGTTTATAAAGCTCCTAAACAAGTCTCAGTGGGATGTGCAGGTTCTTATGATGCTTGACTCTTTAAAGTTTTATTTCTCTGTTCTCTAAAGAACCTAAAAGCTCCTAAACAGGGAGCTGCTGGTGCAGCAGGTGGAGTCCTGGCTGTGTTTTACTGAGCTGGAAGCAGATGATTTTACTGCCATGGCACTTGGCCCCTTCCTGTTCCAACCCTCACAAACAGCACAGAAGGTTAAGTGGCCGGAACTTGTAGGAACAGGAGAAATCGTGTTAAATTAAATAGAGCAAAAAATGGGGGTGTTTGGGCAACAGGAGCCTTTTACGATATTGTTTGGCTGTTTCAGGAGAGAGCAGCAGGGAGGAGGAAATCCAGAGCTCCTGCTGCTATTCCTGACAAAACAGGGAAAGGTAACACACAGGGAGGATGTGATCCAGCAGGAGGAGCTCGGCGGGAACACGGCCCTTGGCTGCCCAGGAAGCTGGAAAAGCAAACAAAGAGCAATGAAAATGCCTGATTGAGTCTTTCTGATACCCAAGACAAAAGGATGTACCAAAACCTCAATCTAACGTGCTCTGCTCATGGAGATGGGGCTGATGAGGAGCCAACAGGAACTGCCTTATCCCCCTGCTCTGAGGGAAAACCCTCCTGTGCCCTGGGCCAGGCTCCCCATGGCATTTAAGGGGCAATGAGGGAGCTGGACTGGGCAGTGGATCCATGTTGAACATCCCAAAATCTCATCCAGCTCTTGGAGGCTACATGGTGACTCTACTCATGGGGTTGTATTTCAGTTTTAAGGTATCGATGAAATAATTTGAAAATTTCTTTTACTGTTATCAGAGCTGTTCAGTTGGTGAGACAGAAACAGAACAGGTTGAGTGAAAGGTTGAGGGTTTAAATGCACATTTCTCCTGCATTTCATGTTAATTTTGCCCACATAACTCTTGAGTTCAGTCCACTGAAATGAAACGCTCCAAAGTTACATCCCTGGACTGAGAACAGCCTCCCTCTTTAAGGAAGAAATTCCATGCAAATCCTTTTTCATTTTCCTTTTGCACTTTGTTTTTTGCAGCAGAAAAATCAGTGCAGGGTTATTAATGCTGCAAGTTGCAGGATTGAGCATTTTCAATTTTCACTCTAAAGGACTTTGGAAAATCTCAGTATAAATAAGTTTATTATTTTAATAATAATAATAATAGTAGTAGTAAGTGATACTGTTCTGTGTGATAGGAAAATAGAGGTATCCTGTGCATTTTAGCAGCTGAGCCAACACACCCTTTGTTTGAAATTCCCTTTATAGTGAATATATTTTCAAATGCTGGCCTTGAGCAGACTGAAAGCATTGCTGTGACCTCTGGTGTTTGGGACTAATTGGTAATAATAATTTGGGAATCTTTTTGCAGTCCCCCGAAAGTGAATGTGTAATTACAGATTTGAATTAATTATGTTGCCCTGGAGTTAAGTGAGATGCCAAAAGGCTAAATGAGTCCCCCAAGGGTGGTGACAGAGCTGAAAATAAACCACAAATATTTTCACCTCTGCGCCTTCCCCTGTCCTCAGGGTCGTTGTGTCTGGATCCCACAGCCTGAGGGAAGAGGCTTTTCCGTGGAAAATGTGTGGCCAAAGAGCTGAAGAGCCTTTGGAGAGCTCCAGAGTCCTCAGTGAAGTTTTATAAACACACTCATGTAAATCCATTTAATTTATATACTTGAGGTGACCAATTAGAGAAAACAGCCCAGTGACAAACTACTGTAATTAGAGAAAATTAGCCAGTCCACTAATTTAAGTCACAATCCATCCAGAGAATTTATATCTTAAAACACCCAAGTACTTACAGGAATTACAAGGGGGAAGCCAAGGAATTGTTTTCTTCCCCTTTACAAGGGGAGAAAATGTGTGGAAGCCTGGACTTCCCAAGGGTCTAAAAGTGGTGTAAAGGTGAATTTTTTCATGCTTTTCTTGCTGCTTAAAGCAGTCACAGCTCTTGAGATGACACCCCAGAACCAGTGAACTCCTTGGAAAGGAATTTTTGTTTGGTTTGTGACCCAGTGGAATTCCTGGTTTGAGTTTAAACAGGTTGTGACACATATCACGTTGATGTTCAGTGGTTTTCCCCAGATATACTTGAAATATTATTTTCCCAGCAGCAATAATAGTTAATTATTATTTAACTTGGTTCTGTATTAGTTATTACTGTAATTGATCATTTGGAATAAATTATCTCTTCATTTACATTCCTTCAAAATTTTTGTGCCTATCCTTAATGGGAGCAAAAAATGAGGGAAAGCAGAGGTAGTTGTGCTTAGCTGCAGTTATTTTTGACACAGTATGTAATTATGTCTGTAATTCCAATTAGCACATGTGAATGCAGTAAATGAGATAAATACAGGACTGGCTTTCCTTGTGCAAGTATCCCAACCTCCTGACTGGGATGGAAAAGATGGAATCTTCACTCTTCCAGGTTTGTGCTCTACTCTACAAGAGCCCGTTTACACAATAAATGGAGCTACTGGTTTAAATAAAAGTGAAAAATGAAGGATTTAGGGCATTTAGGAAAGGAAGAGCTGCAATGTGAACAGAAATGGTGCTGCCAATGATGCTCCACTTTGCAAAAAGCTGATGGTATAAACAGAAATGAAGTGAAAAAAAAAACTTGTCGGGTTTCTTTCAGGTTCCCAGCAGCCTGAATTTTCATTCCCTTTCCAACACAAACCAAGCCAGTATCAAAGACAAAGCCAAGGCACCACCAGAAAGGATTTACACACTTTTTTTTTTTTCTGGAAAAGCAACACAAAAGAGAGATTGGGAATTTCAGAAAGCTGCCTTGGAGCCTGGGATATTTATCCAGAGAAGCACAGGTAAACTGAGGAGGTTCATTCCCTACCTGCTCCTGATTCTTCTTCAGGAAATTGTCATTAAATGAAGGAAAGGCCAAATTAAAGGATTATGGATTACTGTTCCTTCTCCAAAGGAGAACAGTCAGGAGGAGTCTAGCAGGTACCTGAGTCTGGATCAGATCCACGTGCAAGGACAGCTCAAGACTGTGGTTTAGTTGTTCATCCCAGCCTGTGATCACACTGGGGCCTTTGGAATCCTTAAAAATAAAACAAAACAAAAAACTCCAAACCAAACCAAAAAAACCTCAAAAACAAAACAAAAACAAAACCCCAACAAAAACAAAACCAAAAAAAGCCCAAACAAAAATCAAACAAAAAACCCCTCCAAAACAAAAAAAACCCCCCAAAACCAACCCAAACAAAAAAACCCCCACAAAACCAAACAAAACGGAAAAAAAGAAGTGTGTCCGTTCTTGTTGGGGTTTGACACTGGCTAAAAGCACCAAGCACTCACGAAAAACCATTCACTCATTTTCCTCTGCTATAGCTAAGCAGAGGAGGGGAACACAAAATGAAGGCTTCATGAGCTGAGATAAGGATTAGGGGAAAAACACTCTAAGCCAAAACAGGTCCAAAATTTAAACAGTATAAAGAAAATTTATTATGAACAGAATTAAAAGTAAAAAGAGTAATGAGAACCAAAATAAACCTTTAGAACACTTATTTTCTTCCTAGCCCCTCACTCTTTCTCACTGACTGTGCAAGCAGACAAAACATCTTGGGGTGACTTTATGATGTTGTATCGCTTATCACCTCTCTATGCCCAGATATGATCCTGTGCCTTTCTGTGCCTTTAAACCTGGGTGCGAGAGAAAGAAAAAAAAGCCAGACGAACTTTTCAAAGCAGTTTGTGCTCCAAGGAAACAGAGATAGCTGCAGCTGCTGCTGCTGTAGAGCAGAGGAAAGCACCTCCCAGCTTTTCCCAGCTCTTGGCTCCTTTTCTCGGAAGAGAGAGACGGAGAGTTAAACTCCTTTGTTTCCCTGGGACTTTGGTTTCTTCTTCTTCTCTTCTGGAACTGTTCAGAACCCCAGAACATCAGAACCTCACCGGGAGACCTTACACCGGCCTGGATGGGAGGCCCCCCACCCCCCGCCAAATTTCAGCTCCGGGGAGGAGAGAGACCACACCCACAGAAGGACTTCAAAATCTTCCCAGGTTTCTCTTCACAGTAGACGTTTTATTATTTAGCATTCTTATTATTTTCCTGTGTGTTTGTTAAAGAAATAGTTTTTTTCTTTTCTCTGAGGAATATTTCTTTCCCGAACCTGGTGGGAGAGGGGTGACTGTAACCTGCCTTCTAAGAAAGGATGTTCAAATTCGGACGTTCCTCTGAATTTTGTCTCAAACAGGGACAGGGGTTTTGGTCAGTCTTTCACTTCCAAAAAATCTTTTCTTCAGCACACTTAGGGAAAGGCGTTTCCTTCTTCTGCTGTGCCATGGAATTCTTCCCACGGGAGACAGTTCTCTGCGAATTTTCTAGCGTGGTCTTAATTTTCAAAAATAGCAGCCCGCTGAACCTGCTGTAACGTGAGTCCCTCCCCCGAACGGTGCACTCTTCACAAAACTGCACATCGTGGGTCATTAGGTCAGGGGGTATAGTTTTTAAGGACAAGCTGCTCTAGTTTGGAAGCAAAGGTTCTCTGTCTCTGGAAGCAAGGGTCTTCTCTCTTTGTTTGAGTTTCCTACTGGATTACAAGTTTTCAGGATCCACTCCCTCCAGCGTGGGCACTTTTTCCTCACGGGCTGCGAGCGGATCTCTGCATCCCCCCACGCATTTCATGGGTTATAGAGAAACAATTTGTTGCATTATAGTCTTCACCACAGCTTGTAGAGAGATCTCCACTCGGATGCTTGGGGCACCTCCTCCCTCTCCCCCTCTTCACTGACCTTAGTGTCGCCATGCTGTTCTCCTCACGTGTCTTTACCTTTTCCTTTTCTTTGATTAGGGAGAAAATTGTTGTCTGTAGGTTCGTTGGTTCTCAACCTCTATCCGTTTGAGAGTTCTTATAAGGTTTTGCAGGGCTGAGAAGTTGATTTCATTCGGGCTCCATCTCAGGAAATTTTTCATCATGTCCCCTGCTGTCAGCCACATGGTCCTTGCTGGCACCATGCGAGGCGCCGAGAAAGAGAAGCTGCTGTTGCTGTTTCTGCCTTTCTGCTCGCAGCACGGCTGGCTAAAAGTGACTAAACAGGCAAAGTTTACGGCGAGCTGTGCCGAGACAGTGGCGACCGCGTGGCTGCTGTGGCTGCGTGCGGCACCAGGATGGCGCTTGGCAGCATGGCCCCGGCTGCGCCAAGAGGGCCCTGGCGGCCATGCTGGGATCACGCCCGCGGCCGCCTCGCCACCCCTCGGAAGAAAACAGAGAATGCCCGCGCTTTTTTCCCTTCTTAAATATGTCCTCTCAGAGGCATTACCAGCTTCTCTAATTGGGCTAGTTACCTGCCTATCGTCAGAGCCTTCAGTGACTGGCTCTACTAGACATAGTAAAAACTTCCAGGAACTTCTCACAAAGCCACCTCTGTGGCTTTTCCCATCTCCACCAAAAACTAGGCTGTGTTAAACCAACACAGTTCTTTAGTGGGTTTTTGTTTGTTTGTGGGGTTTTTTTTTAGTTTTGCATTCAGAACGTGAAGCTGTCCATACTGGGTGTTTTAGCTCTCCAAGTGGTTTGACAAAAAGCAGGTTAAATACATTAAAAATTCTGTCTCCTCAGCAGCTTTCTCATGGCTTCAAAGATCTCTGGTTGGGATTTTTTTGGGGGGAGGAGGACACAACACAGGCAAGGGCTGGGTGTGAATTGGTTTTAGTCATTGAATGCCTGATGGAACGTGCTGGAAAGTGGCAGCTTGGAGCAGGTTTTTTCTGTAATTCTTCAAACATTTGTGCAAAGCGAAACCTCTCAAAGTGGAAAACCCCAAAGAACTGAAGCCCCAAGTAAAACAGGGCATTCTTGGATTGACTTTTCCAGTGGAAGCAGAATTAGGAAACTGCCCAGCAGTGGCACAGGATTTTATTTAATACTTGTGAGCTAATTTGACTGACCTTATTCAGTGTCTCATTTCACACTTGGTTCCATTTAAATCAGGAGCAGAGTAGGGGCATTTAAAGCTTTTTTCTGACATATTTATTAGTGGTGAAACACTTACATCATAATTCTCTTTGTCCTTGCATTTAGCACATGCAAAGTTCAGGTTTGGAGTGATTCTTGCTGTTCCATATTTCTCTCATTCCCTGGGCAATATTTTGTGGTCCCTGTATTTATTTTGCCCTCCCTCTTTTTGATGTGTATCTGCAGAGAGCAGTGAGCAGCCATCCAGTGTGGGCTGGATCTTATTTTAGGAAGAGTTATGCAAACACATTTCTCCTGTTTATCCAGCAAGGTTTGAGTTCCGCTGACTTCCCCTACAAAGCAAAGTGGAAACCAGAACAAGGATAAAAGTGGGGGATAAAAAGAGGAGGGATGATAAAAGTGCCATTTTTCCTCTTAAGAACAAAGCTGTTTTACACTTTGCCACAAACCGCTGCTTGGTAATATATATTTAGGATGATTTAGGAGTGCTTTAGCTTTTTAGGGGTGGATTGCAGGATTTCTGGAGCTGTGCAGTTTCTGTAGGGCTTTGAATAAATGAAACGCTATCTTAGGTATTGTCCTCCATTACTGAACTATTGGAGCCACTCTTAATCTTTAATGTTCTTACTCTGACAACAGCCCTGGGACTCAGGCAAGTTCTATTATTCCTTTCACACGCAAAGAACTGAGGAACAAAAAGGCTCAGATTGAGATTTTCTTCTCAGGCTGCTTGCCTTGGTTTGAGTGAGAACTCTTACTCAGTCTTCTCTCTGCATAGAAGTTTATTAGTGGTGCAGTATTAATTGGGGCAACACCTAAATTCCTTTTAAAAAATAACTAGGAAGGTCAGGATGTAAGGCTGAAGTCAGTGGAAGTGAAATGATTTCTTTCTGTAAGGAATGTTTTGGTTAAAGTCATTGAAATTACAATGCTTTATTTTTAATACATTGTATGAATTCTCTGCAGAAGGTAAATAGAGTTTGAACTGCTTTTTAGAGGAACTAATTTGGATTTAGGGGGATTATGTGATGTGATGCCTGGGATAAAAAATTGATGCCTTTTCCTTTGAAATATGAAATAATTCAAAGTGATTTTTTTAAATATAAGAAGGGGGAATTGAGAAAGTTTAAAAGTCGAGGTGGTTACCCCTTTGGGTCATAGTATCACCAGGACTGTAGGGGAAAAACCTGCACATTCCTCCAATTCTCAGATGTACCAAACCCTTCTGTGCTGGACTCAAACTGCCTGAACTTCCCTGAGATTTGCTGGGCTGGTGAATAAAACCAAATTTCCATTTCTGTGGTGATTCCCAGGAAGCAGAACCTGCCAGGTTTGGGTTCCTGTCCTACAAAAAGGACTTACAGAGCTGCCCCCATCCCGGAGCCTTCCCAGGCTCCCTCAAACACCTACACAAATACAAGAATTTTCCCTCTCTGCCACAAAATCTGATTGTACATTCCCAGTGGAGCCCTGATTCCAAGTGGGATTTCTCCTAACTAATAAACTCCATACCCAGCTCATGGCTTTCATTATATGGCTTGAACTTTGTGCCTTTTTTTGAACCAGAAACAAGAAAGCTCTGGCAGTGCCTAAAGCTTTGTGCAGGGCAGCATTTCCCAGGCCCAGGGAGGGATTTCTTCTTACCCAGCTCAGCAAATGCTTGCAGGTTTTGATAGATATTCTCAATTATGTCTCCAGAAGTAAATTATGAGTGGGGAAAGGAGCAGAATAAACACACTCAGAGGTCTCTGGGGGGTTCAGCTGGGCAGTCCAGGGCTGGGTCTAAAAGAGGAATGTTAAAACCCCTCGTGCAGCAGCAGTGCTGGAGGCTGGGCAGAATCTGGGTGTATTTCAGGTGTATCCATGGTGACTGATGCTGTTTTATCAGCAGCCTCGCTTCCCTTAAAAACAGTTTTCCATCTAAATGGGACTTCTCAAGGGAAATGACTTCCTGTAAACAAGCTTTGATTCTCTTCAGTATGGAATAAAAACTCCCTTTTTACACCAGACACTCTACCTGCAGCACCTTTTTGTGTCACCTTGCCGCTGGCCAGGGAGGGTGACTCCAAACTTGGATTTCTGCTCCAACCCATGCTGGGGCTCTGCTGATCAAGTCAGTAATTTGCCTTTATTTTCCTATTTATTCAGAGGGGGGGAAAAAAAAGCAAATTGATGTCTTTATTTGCTTTGAGATCCACTGATAAATGTTGTATCCACTGCCTATTTATGTATTACCTATAATACACTGAATAATCATACATGCAGGTGTTAAATAATAAGTTCCATAATAATTATTTCGTATGGCTGAGGGTTTTTTTAAGGGATTCTGAGAAGACCAAGTGGTAGATTGCCTTAAATTTTCTGTTCTTTGGGATGCTTTTATCTTCACAAACCTGTGCATTTCCAGACACAAAGCTTCATTTTCTTTGCAGGAATGAGATGTCAGGGAAATGTCTCCTGCAGGTCACTCAGGCTGGATGGGATGACTTCATTCCTTTTGCTGCTGTGACTCTTTTGCAGATGAGGCCCTGGATGTGAAGTAGGTGATGAAATGTCCAGGTGAGAAAGATTTTTATTTTATTTCATGGGGCTTTCCTTGAATTTTAGATCAATCTGATGGTGGGGGGAAGGGAAAACCAAGCTGTTTTTACCTGGGAAAAGTTAAGATGCTGATAATATTGGCTAGTGTTTATCAGTGGAGATAAGAGGATTGTCTACATTAACATTTGTTCACTGTCTCTTTCATTTGCGGCCCCTTTCGTGGGGCTGAAACCAAACTTTCTCCTTACAGCCTATGGAAATAATCTGCAAATGGATCTTTTTCCATCCAGGTTATATTTCTTGCTCTTTCCTCTGCACTTTCCAGTTGCTGTGCATCATTTATTGCTTTTGCAAATGCAGTTCTGCACTCAGATTCCTACTAGTGATGGATAAAGTTGGGGATCCTCAGCTTTTGTGGTCAGGACCTTCCAGCATGGAAGAATTTTTGTTTCAAGTCCTTGATCTATGAAACTTGGGACACTTTAGGTGAATCAGAGCCTCCAAGAGCTTTTATTCTTTTCAATATTTTGGCTTGACGTGTCTATGAATATCACTTTTATTTCTTCCCATATTTTTAAGGCAGCAGGAGAAAAAAAATAAAACAAAACCTGTCCTTCTAAATAAAATGAGAGCAATTGAAGTCACAGTATTTGTGCAAGCAACAATACTGAAGTCCTATATTGGATTTAAAGCAGGCAATGCCTCATGCAAAGATTCAGGTACTTAAATGGAAGTAGAGCAGCACAGTTAAGGAACACAGTTTTAACAGCAAAAGGTGTTTTTTATGAGGATTTATTTTACATTCCCCACACTTATTACACCTCAACAGTGCAGATCACTTGGGCACTTCGCAGTTCCATTAAATGCACGGAATTTCAGCACCGGGAGTGGGAGTGTCAAAGCCTGGGATATCGAGCAGGGGATGAGAAGAGCTGGTTTGGGGCATCAGAAGGGAGACTGCACTGAGTGAATACCTATTAAAGCTCTGCAGAGATTTTTGCTCCATTCCCTGGGGAAGTCCAAGGGAGCTGATCCCAGCAAAATCCTGACTGAGCCTCTTTGGGACTTCAGCTGGAGGTTTTTTAATGAAGTTATTCATGGTCTGTGAAACAGTTCCCTCTCGAGGAGAAAATAAAACACCCCAAGTGTTTCAGATGGCAGCTTTGATGGTGCTGTGGCCGAGAAGTCTCATAATTCAATGTTTTACCTAAACAAGAGGAGGAGCAAACACCCACAGGCAAATCCACTGGCACAGGATTGTTCTGTGAGGATAATCACCACGTTAGGGTTCAAACTGAAAGAGGGCAAATTAGGTGAGATAGGTGGAAATTCCTCCCTGTGAGGGTGGGGAGGGGCTGGGATGGAATTCCCAGAGAAGCTGTGGCTGCCCCTGGATCCCTGGAAGTGTCCAAGGCCAGGCTGGATGGGGCTTGGAGCACCCTGGGACAGTGGGAGGTGCCCTGCCCATGGCAGGGGTGGCACTGGATGGGATTTAATATCCCTTCCAACCCAAACCATTCCAGGATTCCATGATATTCTGGACCGGTTGCACCTGTACTTGTGTTCGGAGTCACTCTCAGGTTTAACAGGAGCCACAAACAGTGTGGAGAAGAGAGTTTGGAAATCTGTTGGAAAATGATGGGAGTAAAAGTGTCAAACCCATTAATGTAGAACATTCACTGCCCTGTAACACATTTTCAATTGAATGAAGCTTTCCAAAAATTCCATGCATGGAATAATGAGCAGAACTAATAAAGACCTATTTAGCCCAAGTTTTTGTTTGCAGCACCTGAATTTAAAGTTGCAGATTGAAGATGCTGGGAGGTGGATTTTGGGAAGTTTTACTGACTGTGGAAACACAGAACAGCTTTTCAGCTTCCCCCTTGTCCCTTTCTCCTCAAAGCCATTTACAAATGTCTTTTTTAGCCACAGGAAATCACTTCCCTGGAGCTGGAGAGGTGTGACATGTATTCTCTCTAAAGCAACATCTGTGTCTCTCCTGGGATCCTCAGCCAGCAGGGAAGTTGGATATGCTGAGCAGAATTATAATAATTTTCAGGTTGGAGTAGGTGCTGTTTGACACTCAGGGTAAGAAGATTGAGGCCATAAATTATTCCAGATATTTGCAGTTTCCCTGCTCCAAGTTGTCTTTTTCTTTGTGTTCAGCTGCTTGTCTGAGTGTGTTTAGATTTAAAAAAAAAAGGGGGGAACCACCCACATAGTAAAGTCTTCAGTTAATCAGAATTTGATTACAATAAGAGCTCAACAATCATCATACAGTGTTGTTAATTATTGGAAAGATCCTGTCGTATGTTGAAATACTTGCAGTAAACAGCCCAGCTGGAAAAAAATTCTTCAGATTTTCCACCATGAAGATGTAAACTTGGAGCTTGTTTCTGTCTCTGTGTGTTAATTGCTGCATTGTAATTTATTTCTAACTTTGTGTTATGTAAATACCTGACATTTGCCACCTAGAGAAGCACATCACTGTCCTAGGAATAGTTTTAACCAGGAGAAAACAGTGTTTGGAATCCTAAATCCCTGTGTCTCATACCCTGGGCATGTCCTGGCTATTTAAGGTTCTGATTTTCCCACCTGACTCAGGTGAAATCAGGTGGCTCTGGGCACTCTGGATTAGTGGCAGAGTCAGCAAGTGACCCCCTGCTCCTGTTAGGGTCTGGAGGTTTTGCAAAAACTCATTTATTTCAGAAATTTTTGGGCAAAAGCATTTTTGCCTCTCCCTACAGTCACTCTCCTCTGCATTTCCCTCCAGTTCAGTATTGCTGTGTGATTAAAAATAATATTTATGTGTTAATCATCTCCTTAGGAACAAGGTTCTCCAGTGAATTGTGCGTTTCTGCCTCCTTTTCCTCACCCCTCAGTGTAAAAACCTCTGACATTGAGCTGAAACTCTGATGTCCACGCTGAAGCTTTACACCGCTCCTAAATTTGGACATAAACATGGTCTGCCAGGAGTGAGAAATTGCTACAATTGTTTATTTTATAACTTCCTGGATGGACATTTTCACTTTAAGTCAGACTACTGCATAGAGCAGAAGTGGTTCAAGGTACAGCGCTGAAGAGATTCCTGTATATTCCTGAGAAACAGGAATTTGCAGTGGTACCACAAAGGTCTGGGAATGGCTTTCCCACGTTCTAATCTGAGCTCTTTAAGTAATTTGTAAACCTCTTGTTGTTCCCCTGCTGTGTGAGTTGTAGATTGAAAAAAAAAAATCAGTGTGGGGTGTGGCATCCTAGCAAGGAAATTCCAAGGGAAAAGGTTGAAATCCTCATGGTTTTGTCAGACTTTAAGCAAAACGCTCAGTGCTGAAATAAACTCTTTCCTGCAATGTGGGATCCGGACATTTCAGCTTCGACCCGGATGCCATAAAGTTGTAAGACTTTCTGATGGAAAATGTCATGGGAATGTGAATATTCAACAGCTTGGACAACCCCAGTTATGTCTGTGTGGCCCTGTGGCAAATCCATACCCCCAAAATTAGGTGCAGGACTCCCTCTCAAGTAGAAATATTGAACTTTTCCACCACTGTGATTCCAAATCCATCTTCAGGAAGAGATGGCAAAGTAAAATATTGAACCTGCTTGTCTTTTATGACCTTGGCAGTGATAAAAGATGTCATCTCTGTCATGTTAGAATGTTGAAATGTATATTTAATATCCCTCATAAATTAGTGGAGTTTTTCAGGTGTTGAATTTCAGGCTGAAAAAGAGGAAGAAAAAATTAATTGGGTTTTTTTTTTGAACCTTGTAATGTGATGGTGCAAGTAAATGTTAAACCCACATGTGCAGATGTAACTGGTGATTTAGCCTGTCCATTTTTAATATTAAAAGGACATCAACAGTTGTTTTTAAGAAATTGATTTACAGTCCGCAGAATTAAAATACCTGAAAAGTGATTCAGATTTGTAGGGCCTGGTTGAGCTGCTCTGAATGTGGAGCCTCCTGGGTTACAAGGGATGAAAGTGGAACATTATTGATGTGATTCCCTGCAATCATGGGTGCTGCCAAAAATCAGCTTCAGCTTTGTGATTTGAAAAGAAATTGTTTCAAATGGTTTTTACTGGGTTTTAGTGGTATTTAGTGGTTTTTTAAATGGTTTTAAGAGTTGCAATACACCACACCAGCAAATTGTTAATTGCATTTAGAAATGGATGAGTTTAATGGGCTTAATGTCAAATGCTGGTAGTAGGCAGGTGTTAAATATGAGGCTGAGGTTTGGATTTGGTTTCCAGCTCTCCCACAGACCCTTCTCCAAATCTGTTCCAAAGGAATTAAATGCTGCAAGAAGAAATGAACTCTTTTTAAGAAGGGGATTTAGTGAAATTTTGAAGATTTTTCCAGAGCAGCCCCAAGGGGGACCAAAATTCTTTAAAGCACAAGGAAGATTTTGAAGCCCTGCAACCTTCCCAGACAGGCATTTCTCAATTTATAATAATAAATTATTGTATATATAATAGTTTATAATAATATAATAAGCCCTGTGGTCTCCCCACTGTTATTTCTTAAATTACAATCAAATTGTTTCATTGCAAGAGGTAAGAGTTTTATCTCAGTTTAGAACTGACCAACAGAGAGCTCAATCTGATCTCAATTTAGAATTTTCCTTGAGGTATCCCTGGAGAGGTGCATTGTCCTTCCCAAACATTAAAGGCAGTGAAATGACCTGGAATAGGCAGCCTATGATAGGACTTTGATCATAAAATAGATGTTTTTTCATTAATTTTAGGCATAAAAACAAAATCCTTCACCTTTGGGAATAGGCTGGAATTGTGAAAGGCCCAATTGTGTCTTTTACGGGGGAAAATAAAAGTTTTTCCACCACAGATCTGCGATTTTAGGGTGAAAAAAATCAAGATTTGGCGGGTTCTGCCTGTATCCCTTTATTATGCTGCTAATCCATGCAATTCCTCATATCCACCCATCCATCTCCCAGCCCTCACCTCAAGGGTACTCAGGTGTTTGCTGTGCTCCATCTGTCTCTCCAGAAACTCCTAAATTATCATTTTGCAGCAAGAGAAGAAAAATTATCCCTCAGCCTTCCAGGTCCTGAGCTCCAGGCCTGGACCTGAGCTTTGTTTTCTGAGTAAAACAACTTTATTAATGATGTTCTGCTGCTCACTCTGCATGTTAAGGTGTATTTTGGGGCAAATAAGTTGTATTTAAGTTACAGACACTTAAAAGTTGCACAAAATGAAATCCAGGGGGGGGTTTGTGTGGGGTTGTGTGGGTTTTTTTGTGACATCAGTGCTTTAATACAAAAAATGTTCCCAGGCTATAAAGAAGTAGTTCCAGTTCAGATATTATCTCTGAAGGGCCTGTTAGGGTTTTTTTTTGATTGCCAGGCCTAGAGTAGGATTACACAGCAAAGCAGAGAGATTGTATTTGACAAAAAATGACAGTTTTTCCAAGAAATCCATACTGCAGGAGCTGGAAAAAGAATCAACTGAGTTTTCCATTAAAAGCAGATTTATGGAGCATTTGGAGGAGTACTTCTATTACAGGGTAAGGCTGGGAAGAACAGAGCAATGGGGCAAAGTGAAAGGCAGCTGAAAATACATTTTTTGGGAAAGGGCAACAAAATTTAGGAAGAACCCAAATGGTGTGGGAGAGAATATCAGCAGCTGTGAGGGAGCCCAAGACCAAGGTGTTTGTAGCAGGTCAAATATGCCTAAATCTTTGTAATTCCAAACCAGTGGATTCTGACTCAGAAAAATCCAGTTGGGTTGAATTATCTCAATAAAAAACAGAGAGAAAATGGCGTAAATTCCAGTGTAAATTCAAAAGGAAAATTGTGTAAATTCCAGTGTAAATTCAAAGGGAAAATGGTATAAATTTCAATGCATGTTGTGTGATTTGTGTGCCTGTGTTTGCCTAAACCCCCTCCCATCCTCTCTTCTGCATCTCCTCATCACCAGGACAACAGGGAAGACAATGAATTCCTACAGAAAATTCTGTATTTGGATTTTTTTCCCTCTCCTGAGAAAACAGTAATTACTTGGTGAGGAACATAGGCTGCATTACAGGAGTCACAAGTCACAGCTGCACAACAGCATTTAAATAAGAATTTCAGCCATTTTTAGGAACTTCTGCATGGAACAGAAAATGTAAATATTTGGGAACTCAGATATGTGGAAGAAGCAAACATTGGTCCTGAATAGCCCCTTTGAGTTTAATGGGTGAATTCCAACCTTTGTACAGAGCCAGGCAAATGTTTTCAATCACTTTTTTCAGCTTTAAGCTGAGGGTGTGCAGACCCCAGCCAGGATCAGTTCTGTCCTGCAGGGTGACCTTCTTATTTTTTCACTGGATTAAACTACAGAAAATACACCACAGAAACTACAGAAATTTTATTGTTTATTTTTTACAAAAGTAGGTCTCCTTAAGTTGTATGTTACATTTCATACCCTTAGTTTAAGGTCCTTTCCAACACAAACCACTCTGTGATTTATGGTTCTGTTGGTAAATGAAACAAAATTTTGCTTGAATGCTTTTGTTAGCACAGTCAGAGCACAGCAAAGGGTTGATGTGCAGCCTGCACACTGTGTCAGATTTGTTTCCATGGGTGGCAAGGTCATTAAACATCATCTGTTGGCTTCAGGTGAAGTGGAAGATGCTTTGAAGGTAAATAAAACACCCTCCCTGCTCCCCACAAAAACACCCAAACCCTCCTGCCTGACAAACTGCAGAAATGCAATCAGGCTCACTCAGCCCTTGGAGAAAAATGGGGTTATTAAATCCCAGATTAAAGATAGGGAATTGGTGATTTTATCTCTCTCACAGACAAGATCCAATTTAGCTGATAGGGAGCTGAACCTGAAGAGAATTCTGTAAGTTGTTTATTTCCCCCAGAAATGCATTGCTAATGTTTAATTTGCAAAACACGTCCTTGTTATGCTCCTTTTCAACCTTTTTACCTGTCAGGAAGATTATGGAAAAAATAGGGAGAGAACCTGTTGTGTTTTATTCATCTCTTGGGAGCAACCTGGGCTTGGTGAAGGTCAGCTCCAGCCACAGGCGTCTAATTCCAGAAACTTCCAATGGCTCTGAGTGCTCAAACCCTCCTGGATTTGCTGGAGGTTCTGTACCAAGTGGATGATTTTCCTGTTTTTTAAAAATATCCTATAAATTGAAGCTTCCAAAGGACATCTGTAATCTGCGAACTCATCAGGCTTCCCTGGAGGTCCCTCTGGTCCTTGGTGTTGCAGCAGAGCTGGGCAGGAAGAGGAAAATAGGATGGTTTTTATAGAGCATGGGAGCCTGGGAAATGTATTAGAAACTGTACAAATAGAAGGATTAATTTTAATTTTCTTATTGTCTCAGCAGTGAGAAATGGAATTTGCCACTGCAGTTTTCCTGCTTGTCAAGATCTGAGTTATATTTTACTGTATTTGAGATTTCTTTGAAGGGCTGAAGCCTCACAGGAGCCACTCCTGCAGGGAGTTCAGAGGACAGTGGGGTAACCATGGGAATTCTGCAGGCTGATTTCCGTCAGCATTTCTGCATCATTGCGGTGGCCATGGAAGAGCCCTGGGAGGTGGGAAATCATTATCCCCATAGGAGGAATTAGTGGATAGAGGAGGGAATCCAAGGGAATGAGCTCACACTGGAATTTCATTGTTAACTCCGATAATGCCCTTTGAATTTCCCTGTCTACAATGAGGGATCTGGAATGGGAACACTCCCTGTAGCTCACTAATGTGAGCAGGGTGGAAGCTCCTTCTGCTTTAGCACAGAGTCCATGGAGATATTTTCTCAGACTGCTTAAAAAAATCTGGATTCCCTTAAATGAGGAATGCTCTGGAACGGGAAGCAAATCCAAGCTTAATGGCAAGTCCATTAGAAATGGCAAAAACTGAAATTAAATTCAGAGAGAAACAGCATTTATTTGAAATAAAAAATAGAAGACCTGAACATCCTCATGAGGATCTGTCTGGTGAAATGTTTCAATTTAGCTATTGTTCATCTGCAATCCCAACTGGGGGAAAGAGCTGTGGTTAATTTTCCATCCATTACTCAGCTGGCTGTGGCTGTTGTTTGGGGTTTGGTACCTGGGTATCCCCAGACCAGCACTAATTCAGGTTCCAGGTTTGGTGTTCCCCTGAGAGCACAGAGAGATTGGGTACGTGTTGGGGGATATTTGATGTTTGCCTTGCCCGTGTTTCCCAAAGGCAAGACTGGATGGATTTTGCTTTCCTGACCATAAATTTTGCTTGTATATGAAGCAAACAACAAAAGACACAAAATACTTGCCCTTTCTTATAATATTGGGTGGTTTTGCTTGGATTTTTAAAGTTTTTTTGTTTTCCCTTCCCCTTGGAAAATGGGCCTGTTTGCTACTCCTTGTTTGGTTGTTGTTTGTTGTCCCTGTAGCAGCTGCTGGGAGGAGATGGGAAAACTGTTGATGAAAAGTTAATTTAAAATGGTAAAAAATCGTGCTGTGTTGGGAAGTTGTGATTGTCCATCTATCTGTCACAAAAGGGCCTGGAGCGACAAGACAAGGAGAATGGCTTCAAACTGCCAGAGGGCAGGGTTAGATGGGATATTGGGAATAAATTCGTCCCTGGGATGGTGGTGAAGCCCTGGAATGGGTTTCCCAGAGGCTGCCCCATCCCTGGAAGTGTCCAAGGCCAGGTTGGATCAATGTGGTATAGTGGACGGTTGGAACAAGATGAGTTTTAAGGTCCCTTGCAACCCCAACCATCCCATGATCCTATAATTCTATGGCAGTAGTCCCATGCATCCCAGAACATCATTCTACATCATGTTTGGGATAACAAAGTTGTTGGAGAGGTGGATGGTAGGAATCAAATCCTGCATGGTAAAAAATTCCAGGTTTGGGTCTTTATGGTACTGAGATTTGATTTGCAAACCCTTCACAGCCCAGGCCAGCTCTAATCCTGTGCACATCCAGATCCATGTACAGATCCTGGCTGGATTTGTACCTCCTTCATAAAATAAATAATCTCATCCTTCTGACCACACTTTTTAGGTGCATTTATGCAGCACTTCACACCTTTTTTCCAGACTCTTAAAAGAGGAATTTTCAGAGCCTTGAGAACAAAATCTCTTGCCTGGCTTTGATGGATGGCCCTTTTCCTTTTATCCAGTGCTGTGCTGATACTCATGCACACAACATTCAAAGTATCACACACATTTTCCAATTGAATGGCTCTCCTCAGTGAAGAAAATCCATATTCTCTGCTCAACAATGTGGACCAAAAGTCGAATATACAGTAAAAAAATAAATGGAGTAACCAGGGATTAGCAGACAGTGCATTATGTTGATTACCTACATTGTCTTCAGCTTAATAAATTCTATTTTGCTGTAAGTCAGCTCAATTGTGTGTGAAAACAGAGAAGGTGGAAAATGAGACTGAACAAGAGGGTTAAATGACAGTGTGCCATTCGAGAGGCAATTAAAAACCAAAAACTCCAGCCCTTGAGGAACAGAAAAAGAGGAGGTTTTGAAGTGTAAAATAAAAGACACAATTCTGTGTTAATGTGAGAAGTTAAAATTGTCCATCCAAGGCTCATCATTAAACCCACACAAAGGCAGAACTTTTTACTGCATCCTGTGGCGCTTGCAATTCTAAAGACGGGCAAAGAGGAAGGAACAGGAATTTCAAGCCATGATTTTGGCATCCCATTCAGATTCTGGATCCAGATTAAAATCCCTTAGATTTGCCATGACTCAGTGCTCTGTCCTCAGTGAATCCCTCCTGACCTGGGGTGTCCTAAGAACAACCTTGCATCCAGAAGTTTTTAAGGGTCTCTTTGGAAGTCTCAGTTGATGTTAACTCTCATTTATTTATTTATCTGCTTTGATGTCCCTTGGGAATGATGGAATTTCCAGTAGATGACAAGAAAACTGAAAATGCACAAAACACTCAGATTTGACTGGGGAGGGAGGAAACAAGAACAAAGGGAAGGAAAAATTATGGAAGAAAAACTCTGCAGTGTAGCTGAGCTGTTTATCCTGTAGCCTGTTAATAATTTTTTTCTGCCTTGAATCCAGGAATTGACACCCAGAGCTCCAGATGGAGCCAAGGAAGGGCGGAAGTGCCCAGAACCCTTGGAACAGGGGGCTGGTATTTAAGGAAGTGGTGTCATCTAGTGGTTACAGCAAAAGGCCAAGAAAACAGGACTCTTGGGTTGTGTTCTATCATTTCCTACCTCCCTGCTGGTTGATGGATTTACCTGGAAAACTCCTTTCTCGGGGGGCAAGAAGGAGGTGGTGGAGGAGGATGAAAAACTTTGGGCCCAAGTGAGTTCTTGGGTTTGGAAAGGCAAAAATCTGAATGTGGAAGATGTTTGAGCCACCAGCAGGACCCTTTCCTGTGGAAAACACAGTCCTGCTGCAGGAAGCACAGGGAGGATGCTCTGATGCTCTTGTATTTAAATAAATATTAAATTCCACCAGGACAGTGAGGCATTTGGCAGTTTTATATCCCAGGGAGTGCCAAATCCAGGCACAGGGTAAGGAATGTGCTGTCAGTGGGTAATGGAAGGGAGTTTGTGTTCATTTATTCACTCCAAAGCAGTTCGTGGAGGTTCAGGAGCAGTTTTGTTCCTGGCTAATGATCATTCCCACTGTGGGCACTCTGCGAAGGACTCCCAGCTGTACCTTTTGTTTCCATCAGCTGGAATCAGGATTATCTCCTGCTCTTCCTGGCAGCAAACAGGCTGGGATGGAGGAAAGAGTGGGAGAGAGAATCCCAGAGAGTGTGGTGCAGTTGTGGGAAGATTCTGTCATGGATTTCATCCCACAATGGGTTTCTTCTTCCTTGGAGAGGGGTCTCAGCCCTCACAGGGCAAATCAGAATCACAGAATATTCCCAGCTGGAAGGGATTCATAAGGATCAGCAAATCCAGCTCTTACCTGAATGGCCCATACAGGGATTGAACCACAACCTTGGTGGGTTTTAGCACCAGGCTCTGAGCCCATCTTGGGGTGCCTCGAGTCCTGGTGGATCCTGAGGGCATTGGGGATATCTGAGGTTGTTCTGTGCCCAGGGGGAGGATGGCAGGACAAGCACCAGAGCCTCAGGTAGAGTTTAGAGTTCTTGACAGCTTTCCCCCCTGCCTGTGAAGGTTTCCAGGGAACAACTACGGCATTCCTGAGCTGCTTGCTGGGAACTGTTGGCACCAGGGAATGGATTTGCATGAGGTGCACTCCAGTGCACCAGCCCTAAACCAGACTCAGGGCTGGTGCTCTCTGGGGTTTTGCTCATCACTGCTGTGGTCCTGGAGTGTCTCAAACTGCTCTGCCAGAGCTGGCACTGCATGGTTTGGAAAAGACATTGATTTCCTACCGGTAAATTAAAAATAGGTGCAGAGGGACCAAAGCAGGGGTGGGTTTAAGTATCTGTACATGAAATTCTCATTAAAATCAGCGGAAGTTTTGCAACAGGAGTAGCTTTGGAAGAGGTTTTTCCAAGCTCCCTGATGGCACAAGCAGCTGAATCCTCCCCTCTCATGGTAGTGCTGTTTGCTTCCATAACATTCCCTAGAGGTCTGTCCCTTCATCCCAATCTCTTCTGGAACTGGACTGGCTCTACCTATGGCAGACATTCCATTTTTCCCAGCTTCTTTGTGCCAGCAATATTTCATTGGCTCAGGGATCCCATCAAAAAACAGTCCCTGTGACAGAGGGACCTGCAAATAGATGGCATGAGCTGGGCACACCTTGGTATCCAGTCCTCAGGTGCCACATGTGGCATTTTTCATGTGGATAAGAGTCTCTACAGCTCCAAATATGGGAATGTTTCAGTACTCTCATGTTGCTCAGCATGCTCTTAAAATCATGGAATATTTAAGGCTAGAAAAACCCTCTAAGATCATCGAGTCCAGCTGCAAATGCAACGAATTCATCACTGAACCACATCCTCAAGTCCAAATCCTCACATTCTTGGAACACTTCCAGGGATAGTGACTCCACATTCCCTGTTCCAATGCTTTAAAACCCTTTCCATGGAATTTTTTGTTCCTAATATCTCATCTAAACCTCCCTTGGCACAACCTGAGGCTGCTTCCTCTCATCCCAACCATGTCCAAGAGCACGTGGGGATGGTCAGGGCTCAAAGAATTCCAGGGGGTGTTCCTGCACCTCCTGGCCTGCTGGAGCTTCTCCTGCCTGCCTGGTTCTCCTTTCACAGGACACTTTAGGCATTTCCCTGGCTGCTGAGCCATCCTGAGGAGCGAGGCAGCAGCACTGGGATGTGGAGCCCTGGGAACAGCACAAAGGCCAGGCTGCTGTTCCTGTTCTGCTCAACTCAGCGTTCCAGCCTCCATTATAACTCTCTGTTAATGACATGGTGTTGATTATGGAGCTACTTAGCAGTGCCTCTCTCCTCTTTTTAATGAGCACAGCTGTTTTCTGTCCAGCTTCAGCAGAGAAAATTCCATAATTTAAGAGTGGGGCACTCTAAGGAAACTCCAGAGGGCTCGTGGGCTCGTTCGATATGTTTGAACATTCATGCTGCCCACAGCCTGGAGAGCACTTGTAGCCTTCCCCCTTCCCCTCTTTAATGACTCTTTATCACTAATGGACTTTATTAATTGCATTCAAGACCCAACAAAATCTTCACCTGCTTGTAAGGAAAGCATTTTTTTGGTAAATATGCTGAACTGGATCCATGCACTGGAGTTGCTGTTCGCTGAGCAAGTGTTTTCTACAAAAAATGGCCAAAAAGGGGTTTCTCTGCCAAAAACTGTCCAAAAGTGAGTGATAGAAACATGAATTTGCTTCTGCTGTGAGTTACAGCTTCCCAGGAGACAAAAGTGTTCCCATCTGGAGATCCTGAAGTGCTGGAGCACTAAAGGTGTGGGCAAAGAACAGTAAATGCTGGACTAAGACCCCCAGGCCACCCCTCATCCCCAGAGTCACCCCAGCCCAGCTGCAGCAGTGCCACTGACACCTCGCAGGCCTTGCTGAGATCTCAGCCAGGTTTAATGTGCTGAAAACATTTTGGGCACAGAGAGTTTCTTTTGGAAATCTTGTTTGTGTCAGCATCAAAACATTTCCTGGGAAGATGTAGGCTTAGATAAGGTTCTAGGTGGAAGAATTGTCACAACAAATCACTTCATGTCACTGCTTTGTTTGTCACAAAGACAAAATAATTTCACTGAAATTTTAATAACTTTTAATTTTTTCAGGTCTGTGATGACATCCTGGCATGTTTGGATGCTGGCAGAATGCAGACCTTGTGGAACAGAATGCACAAGAATTTAAATTATTATTTATTTATTTTAACTTTTGGTCAATAAGCAGATTTAAGGGTGTGACACAGGAGAAGGAAATGGTTGAGGCAGGAAATCAGTAGCAGGAGCTGAGCTTTATTTTTTAACTGGCGGCCCTTTATTTCTCCTTTTTGTTCTCTGTCCTAATCTCCAGGTTTGGAACTTCCTCAATCTGTTAATTGGAGCCTACTCACAATGATTAAAAAGTTCAATAACTGATAAATAGTTGAGAAAAGCACAGGATATTCTGAGTTGGACAGGAGCCACGAGGATCATTGAGTCCAAGTCTTGAATCTCACCTAGGGATCGAACCTGGGAGTTGAATTTTACCTCCTAAAACATATTTTGTTAATGTGTTTTTAAAGCTCTACTGTGGTCTGTAACATCTGTTAATTATTTATTAATAATAATTGATGTCCCCTTTAGAGGAGCCATTCTGAACATAAACTGAGACTGGATCTGTTCTGGAGAGCAAAGGCTTTTCCTAGAAAGACCCTGATTTATTTGGAAGTCTCTCTCTACCTTCTCCCTTTTGAATCCTCCCAGATCAATGTCTCTTTAGCTGGAGTGTCCTTTTGTTTCCCCACTACTCCTGATTGTAAACACAGCGAGTTCTTCCTTCAGGGGGCTCTGTTCAATGAATCTGGAGTGATATTATGCTAATAATGTTCATTTTTTGCATTAATAATGACACCTCCTGCTCAGCAAAGCTTTGTATTTTTATCTTTTTGCTGTTTTTCTCTTGCTCTCATGAACTGCTGTGCTGTGAGTTTGTGGTTGTTTGTTCTCCCTCTTATTTTTTTTCCCCTCCATCACTTTTGCCTCTGGATAGGAATTTTTATTGGATTATAGGAGTTAGGGTCAGTTAATCCACTCAGTGCCTAAATCTGACAGGGAAGGACAAACTGAGCACTGGGACTGACTTCTCTGCTGTTCCACTGGACTTCTCTTACCAAAAAAAAAGGAGGAATTTCCAGCTTAGTTCCTTCAGGCAATGAGTTATAAGTCTAAAAAGGCTGGGGAAAGTGCCGAGTTGATAAGCTTAGAAATCACCTGTTTAAACCCAGACCCAGGTTCTTGCAGCAGTTGTGTGAGGGTGATTTGGTGGTTTTTGTTTGTTTTCTTTTAATAACCATTTTCATAATTCACTGACTTTACTGACAATGTCCTAAGACTGATTTTGGCTCACAGTGACAAAATAAATTTGTAATATCATTCCAGATCTGCATTCCCAGACAAAATCCCAGGATTCCTGCATTTCTACTCTAACATCTTCCCATGGCTGATTTTTGGGCCTGAATGAGCAAGGATTTCCTGGTCCTGTGAGTTGTTCCCATTTTGAGAACAAACAGAGAAGAGTCAGGTATTTTTTTATTCAATCTTTTTGGTTTACAGAGGATGCTCAAGCATCCCTAAAAGACAGCTGCAGTCAAACATGAAACAATTTATTGTTATCGCTTCATAACCTCTTTTTTTTAAGTTAGCACTGACCAAAAAGTTGGGTTTTTTAGTTTAAGTTTGCAGTCTGCTTGTGGTTTGTCACTTTTTTGGTTCTGTTAACCAGTGAGATGGAGGAATTTCTGTTTCATTTTTATGCTGTGCAGGAAACCACTGAAAAAACAGCAGGAATTAAGTTAAGGTTGGTTGAAGTCTCAATGTACAAAACTCTGCCACGCCCTGAACCTCTACAGCCCTCGAGGAGCTGGGAGGGAAGAGATTATCCAGGAAGGAAGAAATAAACTCAGCTGTTGACCTGCCCCCGTTGGGGGTTTTTAGGAGTTTTTTGGTTGTTTGTTTGTTCCTTTCTTTCCCTCTTAAAGAATTTTTTCCCCATGCTAAGGGACAATTGCTGGGTGCTTAAGGAAGACAAAGGACATGGCCATGGGAGGGGGAGGCCAGTTTGTCCTCTTTTACTTTTTTTTCTTCTCTGGTGAGGGAGGAAAATGCCGCGAGATTTTGAACTGATAAAAGGGGTTGGGTACAGTGCCTAGTCTCTTCTTTCTTCCGGCTTTCGGAGGGGAAGGAGCGCCTGCAGTCGCTGTAGGGAGAACTCACCGTCACTGCGGGGTCCTGCCTTCTGCTGCCTTCTTTTCTACCGTGAGTGGAGTTCGCTCGTTGGAGCGGCCATTTGGACACGGACCCTTTTCACCATCTGCTTGGGTGCCTCAGGGGGCCCGGGACCCCAAGCCCGCCTTCC
>VZTD01001069.1:49015-107109 GCA_013397725.1 Rhagologus leucostigma | reverse complement strand
GTTCTGGTTCTGTTTGTTGTTACTGCCAATAGTTATTGTTGTTTTGTTTGCCTTGCTATATATCTATATATCTATATATCTATATATATATATATAAGTAAAGAACTGTTATTTCTATTCCTCATGTTGTTGCCTGAAAGCCCCTTAATTTCAAAATTATAGTGATTTGGAGGGAAGGGGGTTACATTCTCCATTCCGAGGGAGGCTCCTGCCTTCCTTAGAAGACACCTGTCTTTCAAACCAAGACAGCCCCAAAATCCGAACAGAGATAAAAAATTAGAATTCTTCCAGAAGTTCTACTAAATTAAGACATTTTTGGATTTCCAAGCAAATTCCTTTATCCCAAGTTATTTTTCTTTGCTTTGAGGTGATTTTTCTGTGTGGATTTTGCATTCTTGGGCAGCTTGAATTCCTCCAGAGCGCTCCTGGTGCTTTACAGATGTGTGTGGGGGGGTATTATCCATATTATAAATTAGGAAAGTGAACCATGATAATTTCCCAAGGGTTTTTAACATTTTTTCTTGTTCATTACTGGTCCATACATTCACTACAAAACTTCTTGGAGATTTTTTGTTTTGTGTTGGCAGGATAAATCAGTTTAGGTTGGTTCATTTATTTGATGTGTTGCTGGCAAGCTTCCAGGTTGGGTGTTGAAAATGAGTGACTGTTTAACTGTATTTGACAAAGAGGGGCAGGAGAAGGTAAAAAAATTCCCACTAAAGAATACTTTAGCATCCTCCTGCCAGGAGGAACCAACCCAAAGCCCTGCAGAGTCAGGAGAGGGGTGGGAGCATTTACAGAACCTGCTTGAGGGATTTCTTGGGCTGAAAATATGTCTGTGACTGAAAATCATCTTTAACCTGGTTATCTTGGATACAGAGATGGAAATCAGAGCATTGGGAATGTTGTTTAGCTCATAAATGTTACAACTTGCGTTTGTTGGTCAATTGAGGGGGAAAATTGTTGATCAAAGCCATTATGGAAAGGCAAATAAAGGACAGAGTGAGGTTTTTCCTCGAGGTGCAGAATTGCTGAGGCGAATTCTCTGCCCTGGGCAGTGGAAGGAGTGGGTGAAGCAGGGGGGTGACACAGGTGACAGGTGACAGCCCTGGCTGGCTCAGGGAGCCAGAGCTTTGTGAGAAGCTGTTGAAATCTGGCGCTCTTAAGGCAGACAGAGACAGAAAAGGCCCTTCAGATCTTTTTGTGCCTTCTGCAAGCCTTTGTCTCCCCCTTTTTCCTTCAAAGCAGCAATTTTATTTTGTGCTTTTTTTTTTTTTCCTTTTTTCCCCCCTCCCAGTCCTGCTCAGCAAAGGCTCTCCTGGGAGCCGAGGTTGAACTTGGCACACTCAGCGAGGCTGGAGCTCCGTGTCTGCACGACTGTCCAGGATAAACTGCTGGATTAATATTTCAAATGACTTCCTAATACAGCCAGCAGCATGGCAGGGATCCAGGGAGCAGGGTTTTCCTGCTGAAATCTGCCTGCTCCTCTTAATACACAGCTATAAACTGTTTATTTTTAAAACTGCTCCATGGAAAGAGCAATGTTTTTGCTAATGGCAAATTCTGACACCCTTCTTTTGGCCTTCCACCAATTTTATTTCTGCTTTGGTGGATTGTGCTGACTTTTTTGGGGGTGGAATGCTGCAGAATTGAGCCCTGTTAGTTTGCAACTCTATATTGCTGTAAATCTCTCTGGAGTTAGAATATCTTTATTAGAACTTTTTTATCATGAACTCTCCTATCAGACAGCTTTAATTTAGATACACAAAACTTTGGTCATGTTACCATAACTTTTATCACCTTTTCAGTCAGTTTAATAAAGGACAGTGTTTTTTTCACTGCTGCAGGAATTGCCCATTTCAAATGATTCTGAACTTTGATAATCAGTTTTTTCTTAGGTTTGGGTTTTATCTCATGGCATTGGTGACTCCAGAGGAGCTGATTCTGCATTGCCCACTGTAAGATCCTTCAGGCCCAAATCCCAAAATCTCCCATTTATATCCCTAATTCCAGAATTCATGAAGCCAGGATGGTTGCGACAGCTCTGAACCTTTTTCATTTAGAATATTTCTCCTTGCATACATTCATAAACAGATAATTTGAATTATGTTGTTAGTTGAATTTTCTTAACCTTTTAAGTCTCTAGGGATAAAAACCAGGGGGGTAACCTCTATTTATTCCAGTTTGAGTCCAGACAATATATTTGGGGGCACTGAAATAAACTGTTAAGAGCATCTGCATGGAGGAATTCAAGCAGAAATCCGTGACTTCTCAGGATGAAGTTTTCAAAAAAAAATCTGTCAGCTGAACCATGGAAAACACCCAAGGTATGGCAGGAGGTGAGACTGGATGGGCTTTAAGGTCTTTCCAACCCAAACCAATCTGGAATTCTCTTTGTTCCATGTTGCAGACTGCACATTTTCCAGCTGCCAGAACCTTCTCTGTACCTTTTTTAAACTACAGTCAAGAACTGTCCAGGCAGGGGATGTTTGTTTGCTGCTCACTCTGCTGGACCCTGGGGCTCCTGGGTTCCAAATTCCCAGGAAGGAGAGCAAATTCCAACCCACAGAACTGCCCAAAGGAGCAAAACCAAGAAAAGCTGGCTGCAAACAGCACAGAGCATTTCCTCTGGTCCTCAAGGTTAGTTTAGCTCCCCCATAATTTGATTTACCAGGGGCAATCACTCTGATTATCTCTGTCAGATCACAGAGCACAGAAGCAGAGGGTGGGAAGATCACAGCATTTCCTGGTGCCTGTGCTGCCTCTCAATCTATCAGGATCCACATCTCCTCAGAGGGAAGCATTTCCAGGCTGATCACACAAGCAGATCCCTGGCATATGGCAAAGGGCTATCTTTTATTATTTACACAGTGAATGGCAAGGAAGCACTGAGTGTCTTTGATTAGAATTAATGCCTCATTAGCTGGGCTGTCATCACCTCCCACCAGTGCAAATCCAGACAGGGAAGGTGATGAATTGTTCTGGTTGGGAGAACTGCAGGGATTCACAGAGGACTGGAGTGAGAGCAGGCCAGCAGAGCTGGGGAAGAGCCCAAAATTCTGACTCTGCCCTCTCCCAGGGTGGAGATAAATGTGCTCCTCACATCCAGCTGTGCGCGTGCCAGATGTTGCTGCTGTTACCAAGTGGCTCCAACATCAAATATTTGTCACAGCTGTTCCGGCAGAGCTCTCAGAGCCCCAAATCTGCTGCAGAGCTCTTCCAGGGTTATTTACTCCCATCAAAAGGGGAGCAAAGTTAACAGAAACTCTTTTTTTTCCCACTCAGGGGCGTGGGTGGTGCTTGGCCACTGTTGTGGAAGTGTTTCAGGAGATGAAAACTCCTTGTTCCAGCACAACTGGATCTGGAAGATTTCCCTCTTGGAAATGGGACAGAGATGCATTTTATCAATGTTTTCCTATCTCCTAAATTGAAATTCTCATTCAAAACCTCAGTGTTTGAACACTGAACCTGTGGGCTCCAACTATGGGGCACCATTCCCATTCCCAGAGGGATTTTTGCCTATCCCATACTTCTCCCATTGCTGTTGCATGCCTTTGTACCTCAATTTCTCTCGCAATTTACCACATTTCAGAGGGATTTGGAGGATATATTTTATCCAGCTGCCTTTTGTGGATCTGGAGATCTGTCCTGAGTCTTTTCCTGTTTCGAAGCAAGAATTGTGATTCCTCTCACAGAACAGGGAGAGGGAGGACAGGGGAAGGTGTAATCTGAAATAAAACCCTCCCCCCCACAATTCAGGCTGTTCTATTGACAGGGTCAGGTTTGGGTGTTGTTCCTCCCTGAGGAAGTGGCAGGGATGGAAAACTTGGAGTTTTCCAGGGTGGAGAACGTGGAGTCCTCTTGGAGCAGGGATGGGGAGAGGACAGAGTTAATGTGACCTCCAGCCAGGCCCCAGCACGTGGAAATGTCCTCATTAATGCTCTCATTTTCCCTCTAATATAATAAATATTCTGAGTGTTAATAGCAAAAAACCCAACAAACACAAAGTAATCCATCACTTTTGGGGAGATTGCCTGGATAGACAGAAAAAACCCCACTGCTCCCTGTGCTGCTTTTCTTAGTCCTGTTTTATTGTTTCTACTTAATGAACTGGCAAATATATTACAAAAATGTGGTTTATAAGCCCGTTCCTTATTAATTCCATATTTGCTGCAACAGGTTCTTACATTAATAAATCAAGGAGATGGAAAAGCCTGGTAATTTAATTGCACAATTACCATTGCTGTAACATTTGTTTTAAGGATGTGACAAAGCTAATGGATGTTTTATTTATTTATTTCAAGTGATCTTCAAGTTAATATTTGCAATTAAAAATATTTATTTTTTTTATTTCCTCTCTCTGCCTTCTTTTTTTTTAATTATTATTCATCTGTTGAACCAAAAAGGAGATAGATTATTTCTATGTATCTCTATATTCTAAATATTTCTATATATTTCTATAACCATCATTTTCTGTATAAACTTTTAACACTTCATCCATTTCCATGTTTGAAGCTTTCCTAATGAAACAAATTCTTTAAATGGGGCTTTAAAAAAACTTCCCTGCTGAAAAAAAAGGATTCACCAAGGAAGGAAACATCTCCCATTAATCCTGGGAGTGGAGGAAATATTATTGTTATTAATTCCAGTAATTAGGAGGAAAACATAACAAATTACTCCTAATAAGCCTTTCAGATAGGATTTTCTTTTAATCTCCAGGCTCATTTATATTTATTCTTTATATTTTCACCAGCTGAGCTTGGCATTCTCTGCACACTCTGCAATGACCTTTATTTGTTTGCTGATAGACACAACCCAGAGGTTGAAGTCAAAGTGATTTGGGGTTAATTTATTTTATTTTAACAACCAGGACAAAATATGAGGTAAAGGTACTTTTTTTTTTCATTTTGTGGAAGGATTTCCACTCTCTCCATACATTTCTTCCTTAATTCTTCTAAACATGGGAATATTTGTGATAAAAGACAAAGAGCCTTCTTTTTTCAAGGAAAAGTAACTCCACACAGGCCCTTTTTAGTAACTTTGGCACCTCAAAATGATCTCTAAATGTGACATTTTTAGGGATTTCTTCCTCTTTATGGTTCCAGGAGCATTTTGGATGATGGAGATTCCTTCAGAATTCTGAACCACACTCCAGGCATGTTTTTAACTCACCTGAAAGTTTTCTTTACTTCATTTTTGTGGGAGCTGCAGCTCTCCCAACCCATGTAATCTTCCTCCCGAAGATGATTTTCACATCTAAATCTTTGTTTCTCAAAACTTTGATGGGATTTTATTATTTTTTCTTTTGAGAGGGAGAGAAGGGGAAACTTGAGACAGTTGTAGAAGACCTTGGAAAGAAAATTTTGAAAGTATCCTGAATTTCCAGAGTGGGGAATTTTCATAAGCACTGTGGCTGTTTCTCTAGTGGTCTTTGGGTTAAAAATCCTGCTTTTGGAAATGGGATGTGATTTCTTCCCTTGCTCTTTTGGCAGTTTCCATTCAGTTTAAGGCTCCTGAGTATAAACATAACAAGGAATTGTTTCATTTTTTTGATTTAAATCCTTTTTGGAATAAATAGTTGGATGAAAAATCTTTTTTGGAAGTTCAAACCAGTGCAGGGAAAGGAACCTTGAGCTCCTGCTTTCCAGCTCTTGCCTTAATCAGCAATTATTTATTTTAAATCTCTTTTCTCACATGTAATGACAGTATTTTTAAGTATCTTTACTTTTTTTCAGGTTGAATGCAGTATTTTAAAGTATATTTACTTTTTTCAGGTTGAATGCAGAGCTGCAAAAATTCCTTGCAGGGCTGCCCATGTGTGTCTTCATAACCCAGTATTAACTAGTTGCTTCTGCTAATTCAGATTTTCAATAGATTCAGTTCTTCTCCTTCGGGTAGCTTTTTTTCTGTGGTTTTGGGTCAGTTTTAGGTCAAGATCTGACCATAAATTTTTCTGTGCATTAGAGAAGAAAAGAACATTTTCCTCCTGTTTCTACTGAACAGGAGGTTCAAGAGTCGACCTGGAATATTTAAAAAATCAACTTCACCTTGAGCTCCACATTGTGAGCTGCTCCTGCTCTTCCTTACAATGTGAATTTTGTCTCTTACTCTCTGTTACATTTTTTCCTGTTATTTATTTATAAGGCAGAATTCAATATTTTCTCTTGTTCTGCTTGCTTAATCTCTCCCTTTTCTTCTCCATGTTCCACCAAAACTCTTCTAAACTCAGAGCTTTGTTCCCAAATCTGCAGCTGCCTCTTTCTTCTATTCCAGGCACCACCTGAGCACCCCATATTTTATTTGTTTTAGCATGGAGACAAACAGTTCTACAAAGGATGGTGTGTTTAGAACAACTTGTAAAGAGTTAATGTGTGGCCACAGCTGCTGAAGCCGAGCCATCTGCTGGGTTCAAAGTTGATTAAGTATCACTGCTTTTAAATTAATAAGGGTTCTGTTAGAAGAGTAATTGGAAGTTGCATAAAATATGGATTTGGGACTTTGGGTATAAATAATAGAGCATATATTTGATAAGAGCTTTAGACTATTTCTGTAAAAAGTTCCACTTTCACGATTACTGCAGCATTAAAATCTGTAATGTTTGTTGTCTAATCCCATCTAAAGATTAGGATTACTAGCACAGCATTATTTCCTAAACCCCCAGGCCCAAGTTTCCCCATTATTAAACACCTGGGCGGGGGCGGAGATTTGCCCTTTAGGAGTGGAGTTCCAAGGCCTGGGAAATGCAGGTTCCCTCCCATTTGTTTTCCAGCTTTAGAAAGAATTGCCGTAATTCCATCAGGACCATGGACAGTGGGAGGAAATGAACAGTCGGATGGACAAAAAGGAGGAACCAGGATCTAAGCAAGGCCAGAGGCACAACTGTGTTCTACTTTAGTTGGGAGAAATTCGACTTACCAGGAATATTTAAATTAATTTTTAATTAATTGCTATTTACCCCTGTTAATACTCTCAAACAGGACTATTTTACAGGAATGCAGCCAAAGGTTAAAAAAAATGGTTTGAGTTCAAGCTGCAGCAAAGCTGCTGGAAGGGGCCTTATGGATGGCAGAAAAGCTCAGGAGTTGAGATTATCCATTGCGGCATGGAAAAAATTAGATTTTCCTGGGAAAAATTAGATCAAATATTCCTGTTTGGCTTGAGTCAGATCAAACCTTTGTTTCAGCAGCTCTGGTTCCTTGTTTTAATTTCTTCCCAGCACTTCTCTTCCTCACAAACAGCATCTGCTGCCTCTTTTCTATCTAAGGTGGAAGTAGAGGGTGACAATGCTGTGAATAACTGGGGAAAGCATCCCTGCACATTTCCAAATGCAGGAATAGGGTCACTCCCAAGCTCCTTTTGGTCCATTCTGACCAAAGGAATTCTCTCCAGGAGGACGTGAGGAGCTGCTGTCCCACTGAATTAACTTGAAAAAAATCATTGTTTGCTCTTCCAAAAAGGCACCGCCCCCACCTATACATGAGCACTATATGAAACTGCTCCAGCTCACATCCCCCCTCTGGATTCATCCTGGATACCTGTTAAACCTACTGTGATTTAAGCATTCCTGGTTTGCCGGGTACCTGGGATAAACAAAAAAAAAGGAGAGAGAGGAACAAGGCAAGCTCAGTTTGGAATGGAATTGATCCAACCTCCCACCAGCTGCCTTCACTGTGGAGACACAGAAACTCCAAAAGGAATTAACACATCATTACTGCTCCTTTCCTACTTTTTTTTCCTCGTTAAACTCTATGAGGGACTTGAAGAAAAAGCATTTTGTTGCGTATGAATAAGCAAAAAAGCCAAATTCCCTACAAATTCCTGCTTGCTCTGAGTTTCTGAAACATGGGTTCTCCCATTAGGCTCCTGTTACAACAATGCCCAGAGGCTTCTCCAAGCCCCCAGGTGTTCAAGATGCACTGGGAGCTGATAAAAGGTGGCTTGTGGCAAGTGAAAATGGTCTCCTTTAGACCTGGCTTTAATTTAGGGGAGTCTAAATCACCCTGCAGTACCTACTGGGTTTGATATCAGCAGAGAACTTTGCATGAGGCTGAGGCGGCTTCAAGAGATGGGCCCGAGCTGGTTTTGCAAATATTTGTGTTCTTATGAAAAGTATCTGTACAGGAAAAGCTGGAAAAAACAATAGCAAAGGATAGAGAAGAATCCAGTCAGACAACCACCATAAATTAGATTTATTTCAGTATTTTCCATTTTTCTGGCTGCATTTCAGAATGTGTTCAAATAGCTGATATTTAGTCACTGGAATATATTTTTTCTTTTAAACAAACAATTTAGGGGCATTTTTAAGGCTGCTTCTATCTGTGCTGGCATTCAGAGGTTTCAAATCAACATTAAGTGTTTTACTGGTCACATTCCTTCACAAGCTGAGGGAAAACAAAGCTTCATCCCACACCTTCCCAGTTTTATACCCAGGGATGGAGTGGGCAGTGTCTGCATGGAGATGCAGATCTGGAGTTAGTTGGGGCTTTTTAGCCTCTCTGCTTAATGTAACTCACTTTAATTTCTGTCTTTTCAGTTTAAATTCTCCTAAGGTGAAATTCAGAAGATTTAAAAATAAATTCTGCTCTTCCATTGCCCAGAAGAGGAAAGAAGTGGTCAGATTTAGGACTGGCTGCTCTCCTTTTGCTCTGATTGTTTCTTAGCTAAATGGAGCCACACTTGGGCTTTTTTCCTCTGTCCACTGCAAAAGTTTTAATTGTACCACAATTATTTAGGGGGTGAAGAGATGGATTTTTGGTTTTTTGGTGGCTTTTTAGGAGTGGAGGAGGAAATTATGTTGTTACCTCTTTTCTATGCATTTAACTTAACACACGAAGAAATCACCAGCCGTTGTTAATTGATATTGAAAGTTGATCTAAGTCAATTTGTTTGGAATTTAGGATTAAATTAATTTAAATAACTTTTGATAACACAGTCTTCTGACAGGCTCTCCTTTGTAAGTTCCCCACCAAAGTAAATCACTTTCAGTGAATTATTTATGAGACAATTTCGTAGGGAGAGCTTCCAAAACCCCTCCAGGCAAGAATAAAATGATCTTCAGTGTTCCAGTCACAATTTATTTGGGTAATTGGCTGCCTTTCCTCCTCAGGGAACACTGGGGGTTTATGAGCTCCTGCCAGAGGACAGAAGGTGCCAATTTCCTGCACTGGGCCAAACTAGGGAGTTTTTCCCCCAAATTTGCCGTGGAGATTTGCAGGGCATTGCACAAACCAACTTCCCTGCTTTGTTTGCTTGTTTATTTTTAATTATTTCACCTCCCCATTGTGTGATTTGGTGATAAAGGAATGGCTTCTCCAGCCTGTTTTGTTCTCTCATGTGGGAATGTTTGAGTGTCAACTCTGCAAAACTTCATGGAAAATCAGTTTATTTCTGTGGAGGGGGAAAAACTCCAAAGTTAAATGTGGATTTTATAATTCCTAGTATTTCAGGGATGCTGAGTGAGCTCCTGCTCAGCCTGTCCTGCTCCTGCCATCCCTCATCCCTTGCAAGAGACTGAGGAATCACAGCCCTAAGGGGAGCTGGATTCCCATTGGATTGGGGTGCTCTGCTCCTCCCACTCCTCTGCTCCAGCAAATTCAACTTTTTAATGGGATTTCTGCAAATTATTGCACAGGGCTGTGCCCTAATTTTGTTCACTTGCACCTTAGAGAAGGGAAGAAAAATAAAAAAGCAGCAAAATGGCAATGCAGAGTCAAAATCCCTGGGTTTTTCACCCAAGGGTTCTGCCTTTCTATGTAAAAGTTAAAATTTTCTACAGCAACCAGGCTTGTGCTGTTGGAAAGTCAAACATAAAAATGGCATTAAATAATTCCTTTTGATTAATTAGTAAAAACGCAAACACCACCATCACCCAAAACCTCTCAGTTTGTAAAATTTGGGCAGCTCAGTTTTGGAAAGAAAAGAAGAAAGGGCTGGGAAATGACCATGCTGTACTTTTTCATTACTTTTATAAGCACTGACAAGTGTCGTAATTCTCTTGTCTTACATTTCTTCCTCAAAACCCTTTTATTCTCTGCAGAACCCCCCATGACACCTGCAGGGATGTGAACTCAGCTTGTCCTTCTGACACTCACAACATTTCATAGCTGATAATAACAGAGAAAAATGAATAAAATCCCTGTTCTCTGCATAGCTCCTGAAAAGGTCTTTGGCAAATGGTTTGTTTACCCTGGGATTTTCTAAAAGATCCTGGGGACTGGGTGCCTAATTCTCCTAAACCATTGAGTGGATCCTGCTTTTCTTTCAATAATCCAACCTAAAACCGGTTCACAACTGCCCAAACTTGACGTTTGTCATCCACATGTAAATATTACACTTAATATTTCAAATCATATCTTACATTAATTTGATTAAACTCCCTGCCAATGCTTATAACTGGTGTGAGACTCCATCTTCTCCACAGATTTTTCTCAGTAATTTATCGTTATTTAATGAAAACTTAAAATAAAGAGGCCAAACTTATGTCACATTCCCTTGAATACTTGGAATATTTCATCTTCCCTGCACAGGAATTGGAGCAGACCCTTCAGACAGATATCAGGGCCCCCTGGTCATTTTTTTCTGCTGCCTTCTGGCTCTGAGTGCTGCTGCTAAAATTATGAAAGGGATTAGAGGGTTCCATTCTCTTAAATGTCAGGGTGGGGAATATAAAATACGGGTATTTATAAGCAGCTCATCAAGGACAACCTTGATTATTGAGACTTGTTTGAACAGCAATTCCCAGTTTTCAACCCCCATCACTGGATGTGTTTATTTTCCTCCCAGTGTTCAGTTGGTTATTGTTCTTTTCTGGGCAGTGAGGGAGTGGAGATGACCCAGATCCCACTTAAGCCAAAACTGGGGACACAGAACCTCTCCTGTTGCTTAAATATGAACAGTTCTGAAGGGGTTTTGTTGTTGTTGGATATTAATTTGAAGTTTGGGGTCAGTTTTAAAGGTAACAAAGGCATTTCTCAGGATGAGAATGTTGATCAGACACAGAGCACAAGAACCCTGACTGACTGAGTTCTTATGAGAGCCAGAAATCTCAGAATCCTGGAATGGTTTGGGTGGGAAGGGACCTTAAATCCCATCCAGTGCCACCCCTGCCATGGGCAGGGACACCTCCCACTGTCCCAGGGTGCTCCAAGCCTCGTCCAGCCTGGCCTTGGACACTGCCAGGGATCCAGGGGCAGCCGCAGCTTCTCTGGGAATTCCCCCCCAGCCCCTTCCCACCCTCCCTCCACAGAGGGAGGAATTTTTTCTGTATATTTAACCAAAATTTCCACTTTCCCAGTCTGAACCCATTACTCCTTGTCCTGGATGAACAGTCCCTCTCCAGGTTCCTTGGCAACCCTTTCAGATCCTGGGAGGCTGCTCTGGGACATTATTTTAGTCTCATTTCTGTGACTTGATGCATTGGCAGAGGGAAAATGCTGGGTTTAATTTGGGATTTGCTGTGTCTTTGTGTGTGGCCTTTCTGCAGAAGTTTGCCCAGTCCCTGGAAGTGTCCAAGGCCAGGCTGACAGAGCTTGGAGCAGCCTGCAATAGTGAAAGGTGTCCCTGTCCATGGCAGGGATGGAACTGGATGATTTTTGAGGTCTCTGCTCACCCAAATCATTCCATGATTCCTGTAAATACACTGGGAGCTGATTTTCCAGCTGCTGTTTAACTGGAGCCTGAATCTCCAGGATCTGTAAGAAATACCTGCAACAATTTGGAGATTTGTTATTTTACCATCTAAGTTACTTCAGAAGAGGCATTTTCTGTTCCTCATGACCTGGTTCTCAGGAGGCATCTGCAAATTCCTAAATGTCTGTGTTCATTTCCCTGCACCCCCTAGAATTCTGAACCTGCACACAGAAGCGTGGAAACCTTGTTTTGTTTTGTGTACTTTGATGCCTTTAAGAAAATAGTCTTTGTTTCGGGTTTTTTTTTTTGGTTTTTTTTTTTTAAAGAGAGGAGAATACTTGGGAACAGCAAGAAAGTCTGAACAAGGAAATTCAGCTTGTTCTGGAATTGTGTTATTCTGAGTGAGTGAGAACCAGGCCAGAAGCGTCCTGGGCAAGGACTCAGCTTGGCTTTGGGAAACTCCTTTTACTGTGAAAGTGCTCATGAAACAAAGCTCCACAGCAGAAGAGAAAACTTCATCTCAAATCCCCCAAAAATACTCCATGTGAGAAGGAGGAAGCTGGAAAGAAAGATTTATATTGCTGTTTACAGACTTCTTTGCAGTTAAAGAGAAAGAAAAATCATTCCTGAGAGCTTTGCTGAGTGGCAGCTGGGAGCTTTGGCCAGCGACAGACTTTTTAACCTGGAATATATTTATAGACAGAAAAGGGATTGAAAAAATTCTTTATTTGGGGCTGGGGCACGCAAAACTGCTTTGAAAGGAGGCTGAGGTGTTGAGGCAGAATCCCAGGGAAGTCAAGAGGCCTTTGAAGGTGAAATTCAGTTGTCCCTAAGAAATTTGTCACCTTGGGGGATTTTATTGCTGACTTTTAATAGAGGGAATGGGGAAAGAAGAAACCCCTCTGAGTTTAACTGGGAATTTCCCCATTTGGGAGGATGTGCAGGGAAGTTGTTGGCGTTTAACTTCCCTCTGCTGTGCAGGTTTGAAAGGGCTTTTCAAATGCAGCTGATGGAAAACAGTTTGATTTGCAGGCCAGGCCCATCTTTTGGCCTGCAAAGGCCAAAACAGAGTTTTTCCTCTTCCCTATCCCTTCTAAGCAGAAAACTGCCAACTTTTGAGTTACTCCCACTTAAAACCATTGCCCAAGTGCTGCCAAGGTGGCTCAGCTTTAATAATTTGGCTTTTCTGGGAGTCAACAGGAGCTGCAGGCCTGAGGGAGCTCATGGAGCCTCATTTCCAGAGGCTCCTTGTCTTATCCATCATAATTTAATAAGTTTTATTTGAAGGTTCTGTTGTGAGTTTCCTCATTCCTAAGCATGGGAGAGTCTATGCAAGAAATAAGTGGTATATAAACTATATAATATATAATGTTTGTTCCTTATTAAACAAATGAAATCATATAATTTAAAGCTGATGAATTTTTTTTTAAAGTCCTAATCTTCCCTTTGGACAGAACTGACAATGCCTGTTGTGTCTGCATTATTGTGGGTGTTACAAATCTAGGGGCATTTTGAATTTCTGGGTGGGATGGGGAACAGGAATTAGCAGAAAATCCCTGTTTTTCTGTGGTGTCTTTCTGCACACCTTGGGGGCTGATCACACCCCATGGCCAGACACAACAAACAGCACTTTTTGCCATTTTCCAGCCACTTAAACCAACTGCTTTTTACAGTGTTGGACATCCCAGCATGTTGTTAATGTCCTAAAGCCAAGCTTAGTTCCACACTTGGAGCACATTTGTCTCATGGAAGGAAAATTGTTGTCATCTCCCTTCCTCCCATTTTCGGTTTAAGACGTAAATTGTCAGGTTTTAATTCCCCTGTTGTGACAAGGATGTGCTTAAAATGGGCTCATCACGGCACCAACACACCTGGAATAATTCTCTGCTGGAACTGAATCCGAGTTTTTGGGATGTAAATGTCTGAGCCCTGGCCACTGTGGTTTTAAAATACCCAATGGCAGCAGAATAAAGGCATTAATAAATTCCCACCCCTGGAGGGGAAAATGGTGCTACCTGAGACTGTGTTCCATCCTGTTCCACAGCCATAACCCTGCAAAATCCAGTGCTTAGGGAACTGGGACAGGCTCTGCCTGGTGTGGGAATCAAACTCACCAGAGGATTGATTCTCCTGTGGGTTCTCAGATCTTGTAGGGGGCCAGTAACTTCCTGTGCTCTAAAGGCATCCTCTGTCTGTTTGAAAAGAGGAAAAATTATCATTTTCAGTCATTTTCTTTTGTTGAACTTTCTTAGGCTCTACTATATGGAAAAAAAAAGCCCCTAAAATCACACTTTTGTTCCCAGTTTGCTGCTCATGTGTGCTCTAATTAAAATACAGTTGTTAATCTTTATGGTTAGAGTTGGTTCCAGTCAAATGTGGATGAGTTAAACACCTTTGTCTGAGAGGCTTTGGACACCACTCTAACAGAAATAAATAATATTTAAGAAATTAATGCTTCCAGGAATTCCCCTTGCCCTCAGTGGGAAATGCTGAGGAAACTAGTCTGGGTGTTTTCCTCAAGACTTCAAGGAGTTTATATGGAAATGTTTTTAGAGATTTAATTAGAGAGAGAGAGAAAGAACTTCCGAATTCTGAATTACCAACAGAAGGAGGGCAGGAGGCAAAGACTGGGGACCTTGGTTCATTCTCCAGGCAGGTCCTGTTGTGGTTTTTTGCTTCAGCCCAGAACAAACACAGCCATGAGAGCTCTCCCAGGACAAGGAATTCTCATCCTGCAATGCTCTGACAGGCAGGAGAAAGTCACCTCTCATTTTGTTGTTGTATAGCAGCACTGGTCAAATATTTCATAACTTATTTGAGGTAATTTAATCCAATTAACATGTAGCTAATTTAGCATGACATGAGCTTTAGCTGTGCAGCTCCAGCTTTGTTCGTTAAATCCAACATAAGGCCATTGTCCTGACACCCCAAAGACGTATAATCAGTCACTGATTAATTAGCACCAGGATGTCAGGCTCTAATAATTGACTAAAGTTTATCTTGTCAAAAATGGCTTTTTGGTGAATTTTATGCACTCAGTGAAATGGAAAACACTGCCCTAAAAGCCATGGGCAGATCTCAGGGGGCAGCTGCAGGGCTTGTTTGCCAGGTTAATTCAGGGACATCCTCCAGTGCTTCCTGCAGCTCACACAGCTCCAGCAGCACCTTCCCACTGCTCCTTGCAGAAAACAGAGTTTGTGTTTTTGTGAGTAAAAGCTGTTTACTGTGAGTGGCACAAAACATCAAATGCATTCTGAGTGTGTTGGGAGAGGAGGCTGCAGGAGCATCCTTGGGTCATATCTGACAAGAACTGCTTTGAGACAGGGATCTGGAGGGAGAGATGATCCTCCAGTGCTTCCTGAGTTCCTCCTCCTTCTATGCTTCCTGATCTCCCCCTCCTTCCTTAGGAGGTGAATTTTGCTGTGTGTGTGCTGTGGGAATGTGGAGCTGGCCATGGGACACTCAGCGTGTGTATGAGGGAGGGTGAAAGGGAAAAAACAGCCCAAGGTTGTGCCAGGAGCTGTAACAGAGAGGGCACCTGAGTCTGAATCTGTTTATAGAGCAGGTAGTACTGGGATATTTATTTAAATTGGTTCTTTATGTGAAGGAGCCTTAAAGAACTTTCTTACTTTGACTGTAGGGCCAGGGAAGGGATGAGAGCCCTGTGTGGGTCTGATCCATCCCAGGTCTGGTTACCTGAGGAGTTCTGGTGCTGCTTTTGGCTGCAGGGAGTGGGTGACTACATCAGATTTTGGGAATTGTGCCTGTTTGAATCCCTGTTAGAGGAATCGGTGTTTGCTTTGTTGGTTTAACTCACTAGAGAAGCTGCTGGAGCTTTCGGGTCAAGCCCCATCCACCACTGGAGATGATTTTCTTCACACCTGTGGGACACAAGAGGATTGTTTGTATTTATTTTTATAACCACAAAGAATGATGTGTGTTTTCAAGATGAGTGCCAGACATGCAAATGCCAATGTTTTATTTTTCCTGAATTCCCCTTAAAAAAGGAGAGAACTGTCTGACAGGAGCAGATGAACAACTCATCTGAGAATACCAAGAGCACCTGCCTTTCATTCCCAGACCTCACAAAAATTCTCAAAGGAAGCCAGTAACATTTTATATATAACATGTATACAGTAAATAAATAAAACAGTGAGAATAGGAAGGGAAAGTGACTTTCCCTAAGGCCACCCAATAAATAACTTGGCAGACTGGGAGAAGAATTCCTTTCACTTGAGCTCCTTGCCAGAGATAAATATTGGAAATGGCACACTTTGGAATAAGAGCCTCAGTCCTGCACTTGATTCAGGAACCAACACGAGGGTCCAGTGTCCAAGAGTGGCATTAAAAACATGCTTGGGATATAATCTAACTGTTAATGATCAGTTTTCCTAAACTCTGAATTAATGGGTTTGACAAGAAGCTGTTTGAAGGCTTTTGAGGTGATGGACTCCCAGTGTGCATTTGAGGCATCCATTCCTTTAGGAAAAAGGGTAAATAAATTCCTAATTTCCTGGGAAATGAACCTGAAGGAGTTCTGTGTCAGGCACTGCAGGGAGAGCATTGAGGTGACCCTTCTCCCCCTGAGTCCCTCTGCTAATGAAGGCAAAGGCTCTTGGAAGGGCGGCGACTCTGATCTTCCATGGATGCCTTTGCTAGGCTGGGAATTGCTCTGTTCCAGGATCCTCGCTGGGATTTGTCACCTTTAAATCTTAAACACACCTCAGGTCAGGGGAGCCCAGTTTATGAGGTGGTGGGAACAAAGAGAGCAGTAAATATCTACCTTTTATGAGTGTCATTTCAATTCAAATTCCAGGTTTGTTGCTCGTGCCAGAGACCATAAAATCCCTCTAACAATCCAAACTTTGACTCAAGGCTCATAAAGCAAACTCCAATGGTAATGAAGTTTCTTTCAAGGTTTGTAGCCACAAACAAATCAGGATTTCACAGCCTAGGGACAGACCTGGAGCTGCTGCCCGTCTGAGCTCTGCAAGGTGAGGCACTGGAGCTCTGGCAGCCTTTTCAGGAGGGACAGGATTCCGTGGAATTCCTTCCTTGGGCATTTTCTGCATTTGGGAATATTGCAACGTGCATAAATATGGGAACTTTCTACAGCTGAACCAGTGCTTTAGTATGGAAAACCATTGATTTTTCAGGGATGATGGTTCTTGGGCATTATCCTGTCCTGGACAGACCTTATCTTTTTATTTCTTAATAAAAAATAAGTAATTTTTTTGTTGCAGCCCTGCCAGGCTGATGTTTGGTCAATAACACCCAATTTAGCTCAGTCCTGGCCCCTGTTTTTGTCAGTGGTGGCAGCTGAAGCCCATAATGAAAAGACCACTTGAGCTGTGATTCAACAAATGCTTCTTTATGTTCCTCTGCTTAATAACAACTATTAATAGATCTCTCAGAAAAAATAGGCCTGGCTTACTGAAAGTCTCTTATGTGACACTGATTTTTCACAGTTTAATGTTTATGGGAAAATTTAGGCTCAAATAACTCCACATGAAGGAGCCCAAAGATAATTGTGGGGTTTAACATTGCTCCTTCACCACAGTGTGAATTCCATCTGGTCGCACTGAATTCTCAGAATTCTCACCAGTGTGGCTGATGGAAATATTTGGGGTGGTGTTTAATCAAAAAATCATGGAATGGTTTGGGTTGAAGGGTCCTTAAAGCTCATCCAGTCCCACTCCCTGCCATGGGACACCTTCCAGCAGCCCAGGTTGCTTCCAGCCGTGTCCAACTTGGCCTTGTCATTGCAGTCACATCACAAAATCTTCATTTTGTGTTTGTTCTTTTAATTCAGAGCCTTCAGTGACATGGCACATGTAAACCTTGATCCTTATTTGCTGTCACTCCTCTGTGCACACACCTGAAGGGGAGGAGATGATTTACCTTGGCTTCAACCCCTCTCTTCGGGGGGATGGTGAGAAATAAACTCATTATAAACACCCCTGAGTGTGTGGGATGTGCCCCAGAGCAATGGGTGTGGGGTACAGAGCTCAAAAATAGGGCTTGGAAACCCAAACTCCTTCCCTGCTTCATCGCTTCTGCAGTTTAAGGTTGGCTTCTGTAAGGTGGTGATGGTGTCGTGTTTCAGGAATTGTGACCTGCTTGGGAATGTCACAGTTCCATGGACAGAGCTCGTTTGAGCCACGCTCTGCAGGCTGAACAGGGATTAGAGCCATTGTGAATCTTGTCCCCTTCAGGTTTTATGACCAGATCCTTTTATTCTTTTTAATCTTCCCAGAATAAAAGGGTAGGAGAAGGGAGAGGAGAGGAGAGGAAATGATCTTATTATGACTTCTAAAAGTGGCTTTGCAGCTGAGAGTAAGAACCTCGGTGAAATGGGAATGGGACAATAAATTGTCTGTGCTTGTTCCTCACTGGCCTTTATTTTCATTAAACATTCACAGGCACCATTGCAGTTACTTAAATCAACATGATGACCCACTTTAAAAAGATCAGCTGGAAGAAAATATACCTTTAATTATATTCAGTGATGGCTTTATAAACTTTATGGAGTGAGTAAATGTCTTCATGTGCATGTGAGGCTCCCGTATGAGCAGAGAGGATGGTGAGGGATGTCTGTGCATCCTTTGTGTAGTTGCCTTAAAACAACTTTGTACCCAAGTTACATCTCAGGGAAAACAAGAACAAGTCCCTATATGGAGTTTAATTAGGCACATTCTGCATTATAAACAATGAACTTTGGGGAAATCATGTCCCTGCTGAAGCTCATGATGCAATTCTCCTATGGGGCAAAGATTTCATAGAAATCATAAAATTTTCATAGCAATTTTGGTGTCTGAAATTGTTCTGGGTCTGAGGAAATTCCAGATAGAAGTTCAGTGCCTGCAGTGTCTTCACTGGGAATATCTGTGTAGCATTTTTTCTTGGAAAAGCCTGAGCAGTGCATTCTTAACCCAGAAAAGGATTTGGGTCAGGTAATTAACTTCAATTGTATGAGTGCTGCAATATGATTCATCCAGAGAACCCACATATCCTCTCATGGCTGGCATCCTTTCCCTGAGGATGCAGAATGAGAATTATCCAATCACTTCTCATTCCTGGCAATTCTGAACCCGTCCCTTCACTGCAGACAGGAACCAAACAAAGGAGCAAACAACCAGGTACCCACTAATCCAATTTGTCTGTGATGAGAAGGTGAACAAGCTCAGGTCTGTCTTAATATTTTCTGCCTCCACTGGACTCTCAAAACTGTCTAAAGCACCATCTACTTTCGTTTTTATTTTGGCTCCCAGGCAGCCTGATTTCATTATGACAAGTGCTATTTTATCCAAGTATTAAGAATCTGTGTTTGCTGCGTGACAACACAAATTTTATCAGCCACTAACAAGCATCATAAAATCAGTTTGCAGTAGTTCTTTCTTGGCAGCTTGATAATCCACACTACAGAAATGAGATGTTCTCTGGGGCTCCTTTTCAGTGCTAACGTAGTGCATGAATGCAGTGCTTTTATTTTTAGTGCATTTTAGAATCAGGCAAAGATATTATTTGGCATCAGACAGCAAAAGTGCTCCTAGTTCTGGTCTGCTCCTGTTCCTGTACAGCACTAAATCTCCCCTTCCTAAGGCATCATCATTCTGTGCTGTAATAAATGCTAAAAACAAATGAAAAAGAAAAATTCAAGTATAGCAGAGCTGAACTTTTGGAGATGGATTGCAGCAGCACTTTAACTTGCACTTCAATTCTGCACAAATTGCTTTCGATTTTACCTGCTTTGCATTTAGGAAAAAACCACCCCAAAATTCCATTTCTCTTGCAGATGCAAGGGCTGCCCCCACAGAGCCAGATTAGTTCCTGTCATCCGTGTTTGATCCTGCAAACTCTGTTAGCAACCCCTGGCAGCTCCAAATGAAGTTGCACAGAGGGAGAGCTCTCAATAGAAATCAATTGGCAGCACAAAATGCCTGATTTGCAGTTTTATGGCTTAAAACTCCTTAACCGCCGTGATTTATTGTTTGCAGTTAGGAGGGAAGGCTGGGGGGGTTGATTCTTCTGATTTGGGCTTTTTAAGTTTTATTGGTGGTGTTTGCTTTCAAATATTAAATGTAAAACAATGCTGTTAAATATCAAAGGAGTCTCGATCATTTCTGGATCCTAATCTCACGTGGGAATTTGCATCATAGGCAGGATTTTTCCTGGTAAATGTCATGATTCTCCTTGAATTACCTGAAGTGTAATTCAAGCTACCCAAGGTGTATTTCAAGCTGCCTAAGAGGGGAAAAGTGAACCCCAGGGGCTGCTCAAGGTCATCAAACTGAATCTTAATTACTGAATGTATTTATAAATAATGGTGGCCATAGAATATAAAAGGGGTGGCTGGATTGCTGTGTGGGACAGCTGCTCCACAGCCATAAAGTTGTTTTAGTGAAGGAGAATCATTTAGTAAATTTAAGGTAAATTGTCCTCTTTCCTGAGGCTCAGTTCCAATAGAACCAACTGTGTGCAACCTGGAGTGACTGAACAGAGACTGGAACAGAACTGACAGGGAAGGCTTCAAATTAACTTCTTGTTCCTGTTGTTAGTGGGGATTTCATCCAAATTTAATTGGCAGCAGGAGAAGTTTTCTCTCTTTCTACTCAAGCACAGAGTAACAGCCACACAGGGCTTTGCAGAGCAGGAATGTAGATGTGGTTTGGGAATCCAGGTGTGTTTTTGGAATGCAGGGGTATTTTTAGAATGCAGGGATAATTTTTTTTGAATGCAGGTGAGGTTTTGGAATCCAGGTGTATTTTTAGAATCCATGTGTATTTTTTGAGTGCGGGTGTATTCTGCAGTGCTGGACACATACTCCTTTGGGAAGGAATGATGAAAAATCATCAACAGCTTCTGATATTTGACCTCACATTGCTGACACCAGAGTTTTTCTGGTGAAGTTTTGTCACCCTGAGTTTTGCAGTCTTTTGATGTTTTCATTTCTGTGATGGAGTTCTCACTTTCTGTAAATACCGTTAAGTTCTCCTGCACTTTCTGTAAACATAAGTTATGTTTAGCCAACGTCCTCTTTTGTTTTCATTCCTTCTCCTGAGGCAGAGAAAGTTTGATGGTCTTTTCCTTTGACCAGTGTGGTTGGAGAGGTGGTAACTTCATCCTCCAATCCATGGTCATTCCCAGAAGCAGACTTATATGATGTGAAATAAACAACGAGACTCCCTCTTTCAGGGTCTCGGCCTCTACCTGGCTGAGCTGGGTCTGTGTGGTTCCTCTCGTGTCTGAGTACGACAAAGTTTGGGTTATACTCACTTACAGACGATGGTTTCCTTCTCATAAACCACAAAACTCTTCCACTCTCATGTGGTGAAAACAATACAGCATAAAAGATTTTTCTACTTTCTCTTGCTTTTAATTTTGAGGTTATTCATTACTACCTTTCAGTGCTGCCCAGTATCCATCTGTTCATCCTCATTCAAGTGGCTTTTCTCCTTAAAACACAGGCATGAGAGACACCTCCATATCTTGATTAAAATCTCTACATTTTTACATTTTAACTACTGCTCTGTATTTAATAATTCTTGCTCTGAGACAGTGATTCCTTAATATTGGGAAAATACACTTTCAAAATTACTCCTTGATCTTTGTTCTTGTTCTGGTGCACAAAATCCCACCACCCCCGAAACACAAAAATCATAAAATGGTTTGGGTTGGAAGGGACCTTAAAGCGCATCCAGTGCCACCCCTGCCATGGGCAGGGACAGCTTCCATGGTTCCAGGGGGCTCCAAGCCCCATCCAACCCGGCCTTGGGCACTTCCAGGGATGGGGCATCCATGGAATAACCTGTGCCAGGGTCTCACCACCCCCACAGGGAAGAATTTACCCCTAATATCCAATCTAAATCAGCACATGTAATCCTGGAATTATTTGGGTTGAAAAGGACCTGAAAGATCACTCCTGCCATGGGCAGAGGGGACACTTTCCACTATCCCAGGTTGCTCCAAGCCCCGCCCCACCTGGCCTGGGGCACTTCCACCTTTGGAGAAAACTCACCTTGTCTTGACCAGAGAGTTCTGCCTTCACACAAATCCTGATTATCTCAGGACAAATTTCCAAGTGTTGGAGCAGCAGCTGTGGAAATGAGCCATGCCACGCAGGGAAAATGCGAGGCATCAAACAAAGCCCTCAGTCAGGTGGGTTGTTGTCAAGCTCCCGGATCTGCAGCTGGGATCTGTGCGGGAGGGAAGGAAGCTGGGGGAGGGAATGGGAGAAGATTTAAGAGCATTTTAGGACAAGTGCAGCTCTGGCAGTGTGAGCTCTCTGTGCCTCTCCTGGGCTGCGAGACGTGGGAGTTCCTGCCCTGGCAGAGCATGGAGCCCACGGCACAACACAGGCACTCAACTGCTTCCACTCCACTGAAGTTTGGCAGCCTGGGAGATTTGCTTTGTGTTGTTTACAGGCTCTGCTTTCCCCTCTTTCATTACCCTTGTTTCACTTTCTGCAAAGATAATGTGCCTCAAAGTCAAGCACAAAAGGAGGCTGCTGATAGACAAGCTGCTTTTTGTCATCTGCAGGGAATTCCTGTCATTTGCTAAATGTGTGACCTGCTCTCTTCTGCTCTCTTTTGCATCTTGGAGATGAATTTGTGGTGCAACTGGGAATCAGGAAAGTTGCCTCAGCAAAAACAAGCTGGTGCAGGGGCTGCGAGCTCTGGGATGGCCCAGCTCCATCCCTCCTTCCAAACAGCCCCAATTTGTGCCTGGGTGTTATTGGGAATGTCTGACAACCAGAGCTTGGGATCTGCTGGGTCTTCATCAGTTTAAAACCATCTTGGAATATGCTGCATTCTGCTTTTTATTTTATCGGTCAGGAATTTGGCTTTTTTGGCTTCTTTAATTTTCACTGTGAGGAATTTTTGGTTTCTTTTATTTCTTAACTTTTACCACGGGGAACTTTTTTGTTGCTATTGCACAGATGTGACTTTCTGGCCATGAAATTCAGCTTAATGCTACCAAAATCCTTCCTGGTGTTGGGTTCCCACTTCCCAGCTAAGCAGGAAATGCATCAGGACTTGCTTTTCAGTCACCTGGCTAAAGAGAGTTGAATTTATTGTCCCAATACCTTGTGAGGATTCTGTCCCCTTTCTCAGGCCATGAGCTGAAATGCCTCTGCTCCAGCCCTCACCCCCTGAGGATTACTGAGCTTCATTCTCTTGCCAAAACAGCAACGGAATGTCATTTTTCTCAGCCTTATTTACAGTAAGCTCCCTTTATTCAACACCCAGGCAGGAAGGGATTCTTGAAGTGGGCATAGATCACATTTATGTTCACTTAATTCCCCTTTACAGTGCCAGGATGATGTAAATCACCCTCAGAATGGACCACAATCAGACACTCTCCATCAATGGTCCTGCAGTGGGAACTGCAGCGAAGCTCATTCATTTAGCAGTCCTTAATGGGAGGTCACTCATTATTTACACAGCTTACAAGTCATTTGGAGTTATGGTTTATTAGCACCAGAGGCAGGAAGATGATGCCAGGAGGAACATTTCCCTCTAGTCAGATGTGCCCTGCTTCACTCGAGGTAATATTTCGAGGGTTCATTTTCACTCCCTGTGCCTGTTCTGCCTGAGCTGAATTCCTGTGCTGGCAGAGAATGGAGTTATCAAAAAGTCCTAGTTGACCTAAAAGAAACATATTTAAGGCATCTGTGTGAACAATTCCTCCTGCATTCATTGAGCTCTCAACTGCTGCTCCTTGAGCAGAGAACCTGCCCAGGTCCCATCATGAATTCAGGTCCCATTTAATCCTTCTCAAGCAGAGTTTGTCTCTGTTTTGTTTGTTTGTTTTGGGCTTTTTTTTCCTTTTTACACTCCTGTGCAAGTTTTGAGGTGGAAAAATCTGTCAAAAGCTGCTGCTCCAGAAGGAATATGTAAGACACAGGTGCCCACTGGGAAAGGATCTCTTCAACCAGACTGCCAAACTGACAGAGCTGAGCAGAAATGCCACTGGGAAATGTCTCTCAGGTGTGACCATGACAAGAATTTTAATATTTGCTACAACTCCAGGGTGGCACAGCACTGTTGCTTTAAAGCAGAGTGAGAACACAGAGAAGGAACAGTTAAAGGCTGCTGAAATGACCTCTGCATTTGTGTAAAATTTGTGTCCCTGTGTCCTGGCTTCTCCAGCACTCTGTGAAGCAAAGTGATTATTTTCTTTAATATTAGTTCATAACATTTCCAGGTCCTGAATAGCTCATTCCAATTGCAAATGAAGATCTTATTGTGCAATTATAGAGAAGGAGAGGAGAGNAGTCAGAGTTTAACTGAGAATGGTGCTATAGTAGTGGGCAAGTTTGATTATTGGTTGTTTCCCTATATACCCTCAGGTTAAGTGAGGACCACATGAATTCTCCCTCTTGAGTAAGATGTAGATGCCGTGACCTGATGTCCCAGTGAGAAGAGGAAGAGGAGAGGAGAGGAGAGGAGAGGAGAGGAGAGGGAAAAGGGTGGGGAAAGAGTGGAGAAAGGACAAAAGAGACAAGCACCCAGCAGGCTATGCACAGTACCTTTGCCTGTACCTCAGCTGAGAAGGGATCATTAACCAGACTGTCTTCCCAAACCTTGTGCTGTTACCAATCCTATTAATAACCAGCATTCTCCTATTAAGCAATCTCCCCAGTTACTAATCCATTAGCAATTCCATTGCAGAAAAATTCATTGTAATGTCTGTTCAGAACATCTATTCTTGACAGGCCATTTTGGCGGGGGAGTATTGTTTAATTATGATTTAAAACCTTGGCTTCCTGAACTTCACAAAGAATTAATCACTTGAGTTGCTCCATCTGACTCTGGCAAAAGCTGCTCCCAAATTAACTGTACCCCCTGTTCTCTGCCTTGAGAACTTCTTAGGGCATGTTTAGGCTTCCTTCCTCTCCTTTTCTATGAGGAGGAGCAGGATTATGTAAGAAAATAGCAACAATTATGATATTAACATAATGGGAACAATTAGTACAGCAAAATCTACGAGTTAATTGAAGTGTACTCATGTCTTTTGAAGAAGGGCTTCGTCATATCTTGATTTACCTTCTGGTTGTTACAATGCTCTGCTTTCTCTGAGTGGGGGTTAAAGCCAAGTGAAAATGTTCAGGCATGCAATAACTGGAGGGGAAAATAGGGAAAAATGTGGAAAAAGCTGTCTTGTAGCTCTGACACCTGACAGGGCTCAGTTCTAGTGCTCATTGATGATTTTCCCTTGAATCCTTTCAGGAAGAAGGATGAGGTATCCAAAATAAGACATCACGAAACGTGAATTTTCTCCTGGGAAGAAACCCTTAGAAAAGCAAAAAATTTACCTGTTGAAACTCAGGGGGGTGGAATTTCCAGGATCAAATATAAACCCAAAACACAACAGCTCAGCAGAGAGAAAAACAGATTGGGCTCCCCACTCTCTGTTTGCTCTTTGTATCTTCAAACCAGGCAATTTATGTCTTGGTAATGCTGTTTTCTACCCAGGAAGGGTCGTAAATATTTCCTCACAACCCAGGGCGTTGTTCAATGCAACCTGAGGTTGGCACAGGAGGCTGGGAATGGGAAGTGAGCTCCTGTCCAACTTTATTAAAGCTTGTCTTTAATTTCATTTGAGCAAATAACTGCATTGGATTTGAAACCTTCCCTTGGGTATAAAAAACCTTAGAGAATGTTTCTTTTCTTTTTTTTCTATTTATTTTTTTGTTTTAAATCTGCTTTTGCCCATTCTCAGGTCTTTCCCAGAAAAGAAGATCCATTTATTGTAACTGATTGTAACATTCTCTTTTTCAGTTTCTTGGCACTTTGCTCTGTGTTTCCCAGTTTGTGCCATGAATGCCTAATTCCAAATGGGGATTACAGGAGCCCCATCTACCCTCCTAAGAACTGGAGGCACCTCTGTGTCTGCGTATCCTTAGAAATTGTCTCTGCTTCCCTCAGGCACCTGAGGGAGGGCAGGAATTCCTCCCTGCTCTGTTTTCCTACTGTTTATACCCCGAGATATATCAGAGCTCTGGCAAAGAGCTGATTTATGATGCACATTTTGAAATTCCCTATGAAAGTCAGGGGCTGACGGGAAAACAGCCTGAACTTGAAGACGTTAAATTTAAGTCCAAGTGTCCATGTTTTGGAATTTCTGCAGTTAAAGGATATTGAAAGTTGCTGAGTCCCAACACATTCAGTCTTTTCTGACTCACCCTCTATGGCACAGAAGTAGAGATTTTCTTACAGACTGGGCTCAGAGGGCAGCTTTAAGAGGAGTCCAATTCTCATTTTTATACCTGGAGTAAGAACTCACACCCTCTGTGGAGGGTGGGACCATTTCTGGAGAACAAACCTGGCTTGGGTGGTTACCAACTATATTTAATTATTTTGGAAAACAGTAATTTCCATCAGTGAACTAGAGCCTTACTGAGCACCACAGTGTTTGAAAATCTGTGGAAAGCTGGTGTATGTCTTTTTCTTCCCATATTTTCCCCATCCCACAGGGAAGCTGTTCCTTCTTGGTTCTGGTTTCACTGCTGGGTCATTCTGGGGGCTTAGGGATATTGTGCATCAAAAGCAGAATGTGGCTGTAAGGTTTAGATTGGATATTAGGAAAAAGTTTTCCATGGGAAGGGTTGTCAAGCACTGCAACAGGTTGTGCAGGGCAGTGGTGGAATCCCCATCCCTGCAAGTGTTCAAAAATGTGTGGATGTGGCACTTGAGGGTGTGGTTTAGTGGTGACCATGGTGCTGGCTGATGGTTGGACTTGGTGACCTTCGGTTCCAACCTGAAAGATTCTATGATTCCATGATTCTGTGACATCAATAATGTTTAAGAAAACACTGAGGTTTGATGATAATTGCGTGAATGCTGGGCAATCACAACTTTCCTACTGAATTCCAAAAGAATCTGTGGGAGAACACAAGAATTTTCTCCACAGATTTTTATTAACCAAGCAATCTGTGGGGTTTTTAATTTTTCCAAGAGTTAAAATGAATAAATTGCTCTGCACACAAACCACACTGTCTCATTCCAGAGGTGAGGTGCACTGGGCTGTCCTTTGTCTCACTGGCTGAGGTACTGTTGCGGTGTGTAGGTTCCCGGCGGTGGTACGGCATGCCACAGCCTTCCAGGAGAGCGCAGTGAGGCTTGTTCGAGGAGAGCGGCTGTTCCGCTTCCCGTGCCTTTCCAGGCTGCCCCTCACATGCTCCGGCTGGCTATAGGCCCCGCAACGCGGTGACGATAAAGGAGATGAGAAGGCTCTCTGCATAAGGACTGCAGAAGATCTTTTATTCCATAGTGGCTCCCAGAAGCCTAGGTCCAGCACATGGCATGGTTCCCCAAGGCGCAGAGAAGCAGAGAGAGAGAGAAACATCAGCCCCCATGCAGCCTCCCTTTGTCCGGGGCGGGGGGAGCGGAGAGAGCACACGGACCAATGGTCTCAGGGCGTGGGGCGGTACATGGGCGGAGTTGGGGTAAAGGAGCAAATAGGAACAACCCGAGGGAGTGGCCAGGACTAGGGGCGGGGAAGAGGGGACCCACGTGGAAAGGCAGGCAATTTGGTAAGGAAACAGATGGGGAAACACAGCACTACAAGGCACTTGGGGTTTTTCCCTGAAGAGACATAATTATTTCCAAGGGATTTAATTTCCAGCGTTACGAGTCACAGGTAAGTGGAATTCACACCCATCTCAACCCTAATAATGTGCAAAGACAACTGCACTGAGGGATTCCCAGCAGCTACGAGTTTGCAGCTCTTACTGGGTGACCTTTTTCACTGGACACGTGAGCTTTATTTTGCAGCTGTGGTTTGTGAAAAGTAAGTGATTAACAAATATTTATGGCACGAATGCCCCCAATCCAACCCAAATCCACCCCTGATTGCCCAATATTTACTGAATGTGGTTTTCTAGTAGGAAACTCCCTCATAAAAATCCTCTGCAAAAGGGGTGAAAGAGGAGATAGTCCTGTGGAAATTAGCTGAGCCTCTCTCTCCATGTGCAGTAAAGCAGAGAGAGGACGAGGACAAGTTTGGATGTTTGTCACACTTTTGCCTAACTTGGCGTGTAGGGCAACTCGGTGAGTTTAATTAGCAAATTATAGTTAGTCCATTATCCAGCTTATAAAGGTAGAATTGTTTTCCACTTTATGTAGCACACAAACAGTGTAAAGAAACTCAGCCATGTAGCAATAACAGACAACAGACTTCTGTTTGCTCTCCCTGCTGCAAATTGGCTTTTATAGTTTTATTTTAATATTTGAAAGTGACTCTTGCTGCCTTCCCTCCCTCCACTGCAGCAGCCTGGGAATGACATATGGTTTTCTAAAGGGTTAGAAGAAGAAACGCCATTTGTGTGTGATTCCAGGCACAGTTTCTTTTCCTGAAACCCCTAGGGGTGTGTAAAACTGCTAAAAAAGAAAACTGCTACAACTTCCTTTGATTAATGGATGGCTGGAGGAAAGTATTTTGCAGAAAATTTACAAATTGAGAAGTGTTTGTTTCAGAATATCATCAACGAATCAAAAGTGCAGCACAGCAGCATCACGAGTTGATGTGTTCCAGTGGTCAGGCCCTTCTGGACAGAAAATGACATAAAAAGCCATTTCTGCAATCACAAATGGGCATAATAATGAGTTTGTTTTATTTTCAGGATGTTTGTTTCCTGCCTTTTGAAAGGTACAGTGTGTCATGTAGAAATTGTAGCTGATATGGGAGCTGTGATTTGACACCTGCTGACTCCAAATATTTAATTAAAACTCAGGGCACGATACTAATAATTTACCAGCATTATAAAAGGCTTTGGCTTGCAGTGAGAGGCATTTGGGGATCAAAGATCACAACCTTGCTGAATAAAAAGGGGCTTGGTTTAATGATCACTGATTCAACATCATTTAAATGTGCAGCTGAAAAAAAAACCCATAATGGAATGTAACGGAACATAAATTCTCCAAGGAGAAAATAAAGCCTCTGTGTGTGTCCATATTTTATATCTCAAAGGTTTGACAAGGACATGGATGGAGTTCCCTGGTGCTGGGGGCAGGGGGACATTGATAAAGAGCCCAGGAGCAATTAGGATTTGGCTCATGCCAACAAATTGTTGGAGCCCAGTGGCCCCACATGGATGTACTGCTCCATCTGGGACTCTCTGGGAGCTCCAGGGAGGGGATTTGTGCTCCTCAGCCTCCCCTCGCCTCTCCTCCAGTGATTCCCTGCCAAGGCAGAGCCTGAGTAGGGGTTTTTTATTCTATTTTGGTGTTACAGATGTACAGCCTGACAGTATTTTCCTGTTCAGGTCTCCTGGGCTCTCAGTTTAATGAAGCAGTTGTTTGGAAGGGTTGGAATTAGGGAGGTATGGCAGGACAAGGAGTCGTGGCACTGTTTTGGCAATAATTTCATAGTGACTTTGCAAAGTTGTTTATCACCAGTGGAAACACTCCAAAGTTTCTACCTCTGCTGTCAGAAATAAACTCAAGTAGGTCTTTATTTCATATATCTGCACTTGAAACTTGTCTTGTGGTTTTGGTGTGGTAGAGAGGGTCCCAGCATGTCACACTAGGGAAATAATTCCTGGTGCATTAAGTAAAGCATCCCCAAAGCTGGACTTCTTCCAGAAAAAATAATCACCTCCTGGAAGCCTGTGTTATCCAAGAAACTGTAATGGGGGAAGGATGAAGAGGAGGAAGCAGCATTTTTAGAGACTTTGTGAGGAATAAATTCAGTCCTGCTCTGTCATGACCAAATCCCTGCCTTCTAAGACCTAATCCTGAGCCAAATTCCAAGTTTCAAGAGACCAGAATTCTGCTTGATGAATTAATGCTGAGTGTTAGCATGAGGTGAACCTGCCCCAAGGAGTTCATGGTACAGCACATTTTTATTTTCTATTATTAATTCCAGACTTGCTGCTGTTCCCAGTTTCGGCTGCAGGATCACGACTCAGGCAACACATTGCTTGTTGTCACTGCTGCAATTAGTAGTGACAACAAATGATTATGAGCAATTGGTAATCAGAGATCTATGTGATCAATCACGCTGAGCCATTCTGAATCTAAGAAAACGCTTAAATAGGGAATATTTATATGGACAATTTATTAACAGACAGTGGAATTAGAAATTTTAGGCTGGAATTTGTGAGGCTAAGTTGATGTTGAGTTCCCACTAAATATGAGATCAACACTTTTCCCCTCACCACCCTTTTACTTTCAGATGCCACTGCCCAATTTTGTGCTATTTAAACTTGGTCTGTCTCTGCTTTTAGTGCCGATCCTATACATAAACCCTTGGCTACAAGAAATTACACTTCCAAATGCTGAAATTCTCAGAACCCATCAATCAGGCATTTCAGCAGACACAGGGAGACTTTGGTGTACTCACACCAGAATCTGCCACATGAATTATGAAGCTGAATATCTCCAGCAAAAATCCACACATGCAAAACCAGGGCATTATGTTAAATATCACACATCTGTTGTGTTTAGGAGCTGCTGAACTGCTCTAATGCTAATTAAAGATGTGTTTTTCCTGTGGTTCCTGTAGTCCTTTGATCCACTGCCACGGGCAGGAGTTTTCTATTGATTCCTCCTCCTCAGGATGAGGGATTTGCAGGCTGAACTGTAAACAACTGTGAGAGTGTTGTGACAATTTCCTTCACTCTAAATCACCTCACGCTCCTTCCTGCTCGTTGGGGCAGCACAAAGAGCTTTTCCTTGCTGGAATTTTTCCTCTCCCTGTAAAATGGTGCAGGATCAGGCCTGGAAGGAAGAAGCTCTTAAAGTTAAGCACGTGCTTAATTGCTTTGCTGGATCAGTGCCCTGCTCCACTGATGTTCTCAGTGCCATTTGTGAGAGCTGTAATTGCCTGCCCACGTCTGCAGTGACTGCTCAGCACTAAATCTACATGTCCTGTCCTCCTCCTCCTCCAGAGCTGCTCCCTGAGGCTCTGAAGGTCACTGGAGAGCAACAGACCTGGTTGGATGAGGAATCCAAGCCTTGGAAGTGTTGCTGTGGCTGCTGGTTGGCAAAGCTGAAAAGTTTTTGGATCAGTGGTGTCATCGTTTTTGGGATGAACTGTCACGACCTTGGGCAGGCAGAGAACACAGGAATGAAGCTGAGTCTCTTTAGCTTGACTTCTTGGAATCCTAGAATTTTTTAGGCTGGAAAAAACCCCTTAAGATCATTGAGACCAACCATTGAACTGCCAAATCCACCCCTAAACCTGTTCCTCGGTGCCACATCCACACATTTCGATGAGCTGTGATTTTTTAAACTCCTTATGTTTTGCCTTGAGCTCATTTCAGCTTCGTTATCAATAAGCAGAACATTTCATCTCATTTCCAGTCTGGTTATCAATAAGCAGAACATTTCAGCTCATTTTGGTCTGGTTATCATCAAGCAGACCCTTCAGCCTCTTGCCTGGGGCTGGAGCAGGTGCTGATTCACTCCTTGATGAATTTGGGATTGTGATCAAAGAGCAGGAGCTGTGAGGACACACAAGGGGTGGTTAGGGACCAGCAAGGCAGGGCATGGAGCATCCCTGAATTAGTCACACCCCCAGCACAGAGTTCTCCTGGAGCAGCAGGAAAACAACTCTTGAGCTCTTGATGTTTCCTGGAATGGAAAGAAAATGCAGCAGAAACCGGAAGAAGCAATTTTCGGTTTGGGTTTGAGCTGCAGGAGCCCATGCGGGTAACCCGTAACACCCAACTGCTGCTGCTGTGTCAGCCAAGTTTCTGCTTGCTGTGCCTGAGTCCACAGGTTTCCCATTCAAAGGAACCTATTCCAAACTTTCCTTGCAATTGCTTGGAATAGCCAAGCTATTAATGCAGGGTGGATGTGCTCCAGGTAATCCATTCTCATCCTGTCATTTTTGTCACTTTTTTTGTTTGCTTCCATGGAAAGGAGGAAGCTCTTCATGTTAAAAAGGGGAGTTAATACTTGTAGGAGGCAGCTTCCTTGGGAATGAGTATTTATCACAGGCTTTATACATAAAGCTCGAAAGTTGGAGAATCTTTTATTTACGAACCATTCCTGATGCCACTTAGTGTAGGAAAAAGGAAGAGGGAAGGTGCTCTTGGAATCATGGAATTGGTTGGGTTTAGAAGAACCTAAAAGATGATTCAGTTTCAACCCTTGCCATGGGCAGGGACACCTTCCAGTATCCCAGGTTGCTCCAACCTGGCCTTGGACACTTCCTGGGATCCAGGTGTAGCCACAGCTGCTCTGGGAATTCCATCCCAGCCCCTTACCACTCTCACCCTCAGAATTCCTTCCCAGTATCCCATCTAACCCTGCCCTCTGGCAGTGGGAAGGCATTACTCCTTGTCCTGTCCCTCCATCCCTTGTAAAAATTCTCTGTTTTAGACTGTTTTGATTTTCTATTGATGTTTGAGCCTGGACTGGGACACATGGAAATCAATCCCGTGGTTCTGGCCCTGAACCCACAGCATTTGCTCAGTGTTTGGCTGAGTGGCTGGGCTCCCAAAGCAGGCAGGTGCAGGAGGGCTGGGACTTGGACATGTCCCTCCTTCCATCAGGTGCTCTTGATGTGCCCTTGGAACATGAATTCCTCTCCGTTTCTCCCAAGGCTGTTAAAATGTCACTGCATGGATTAGATCAGGGATAGCTGTTCATGTGTGTTTACGATGTTTTACTGAACTGCAGCTTGGATTTTCCAGGGAACCTCCAGCCCCCAGTTAGGAAACACCTCCAGCAATGAATTCTACCCTCAGAGCTCCTGCTGGAACAGACAAAATTTGTCCTAAGGTGGGATATGATGAATTCTCAAGTGATTCAAAGTGTCACTCCTCCTTGAGTGAGGGTTTCCTTTGGACAACTCAGTTTTCCAACGGCTCAACAAGGTAGAAGCTGATTTCTTGCCCAGTGCGGATTTCATACTTTGGCCCAAAACTTGTTCTTTTGAGACAAAGAACCTGAAAAAAACCACAGGTCTGGACAGGCTTTTTTTGTATCTTTATATTCCAGCCTTTTATTTCTGTCTCTTTCCACTCCCAGTAATTTAGTTCATGGTTCTCCAGGCTGAGAATATTCAATTCCTTTTGTTTCTGTGAGATAAGAAGGCAGGAAATTGAGGAGGTTTGATAATGTCATTTCTCCCCACTGTCTCTAGAAAGGGAGAAGAGGTGAATTCCTGTAAAACTGAAGGCAAATACTTGGTTTTGTTCTGCTCTAGAGGTTGATTTCTGTGCAGCCAGCTGGTAACACGTGTGTAGAAATGGCATGAAATTTTCAAACGTTTGAGGAGGAAAGTGCTAAAAGGCAAAAATTTATCCAGTGCTAGGTTTATGCTGTAGATTTGAGGAGTACAACAACATTTATGTGTGGTTTAGAGCTTTGACAGTCTTTTGAACATTTAGAATGACACCAGGTATAAATAATATTGTTCCACGATTGCCCTGCATCAAATTTTTAGTTAGGCAGTTAAAAAATAATTTTAAAAACGCAGTTATTGCTCCCATCTGATGAGCAGAAGCAATGCCAGGAAATGTGTTGCCCTCCATCCCTGCTGGCAGAGGAGCCATGTGCTGTTTGTCTCCCTGTCCCAGCCCTGCAGCCCCTCCCGTGCTCCCAGAAATGTCCCTTGGCAAGGCCCTGCTGGTGCCAGAGCTGGGGATCTCATCTCTGGGATGTGATCTCCTGCCCATGAGGCAGAAGTCCACATTTCACAGCTCATAAAGCAGGGGGATTGTGTGGCTCCAAGGACTCGTGGTAGGATGCAGCCCCATCCGTTCTCCTGTGGCTGGCTGGAATTTAGCCCAGGCATGGATGAGGGACAAAACCTTGGCAGGCACAGCGTGGGCAAACTGGGACCAGTGCAGCTCATTCTGTGCCTCCTCTGCAAATAAACAACACATTTATTCCCCCTCTGCAATTCCAACATGTTATATATGGACTGAACAGGTTGGCTTTTTGCATGGTTGGAAACTGAGAAAGGCCCATCGGGTGACCAGGACCAAGTTATTAATTAAGTTATGTTAATCAGTTAGTTGTACAGTTCAAAGTTAAAGTTATTGTAATTGTATTGTGATTGTTTAAGCATGTTTTCACCATTGTTTGAGTAATTGCCCAAGTTCCTATAAAAATCTTAAGTTTCCCCAAGTTAAATCCTAGGCAGCCTTGGCAGCAGGCACCAATGGCCATTTTCTAAATTTAGCCACCCCTGTCACCGAGCTCCATGGCAACTTGGAATATTAATGAGGCTCCTTCCCGCCTTTGGGCAGGCAGGACATCAGCCTGTCAGTCTCCCCCTAGAGACACGAGGCGATTGGCGGGAAGGAATTACCTCACTCCACAGCCACACCAATCGCTGTGGGCCATGGAGGAGGGACAGGGGCGGATCAGGGAGGAGCCAGCTCCTTATTTAAGGGGCTGCACACCCTAAAACCTTGCTTTTTGCCACCGATTAGCGGTCGGTACAGCCCGGTGCCAAGGCACAGCCTTGACTTTCCCCAATTGCTCTTGCAATTGCTCTCGGATCTCTACCAACTAGGATCCACCTTGGCACCGCACGGACTCCTGCCCACAGCAGTCGTGCGGCTGCTGAGGTTTCCGATCCCTGCACCCGGGATTTTCCTTTTAAATCGCTTTTCTGTTTTTTTTTGTTTTCTCGGACAACTCTTGTTGGCTTCCAATAAACACCTTAAAGGAACAACGAGAGCGAGAATTGTCTCATTTATGACACAACACCTTCAGCAGCTGCACACAGGAAATAATCTGGAATTTTCTGTGTTTTACAGGCAGTGTCCTACAGGAAGAGGGAGGAGTTTGGGATATGTTTTGTGCAAAAAAGCACTTGCAGGGAGCTTGGGGAGAGGATCCTGCCCTTCTGCAGGACCTTGATGTGTATTAGGGCTGAGCTGACCCGGTCACAAGCTCCTCTTTATCCATTAGGAGTTGGAATTTGATGATCCTTGTGGGTCCCTTCCAGCTCAGGATACTCTGTGATATAAAGGGGCCCGGTTAAACTGGTGTTTGTGAGAGAATTCTGTGCTGAGGCACTGATGGAATTTCCACCAGCAGAGAAGGAGAGCAGGAGTGAGCGGGAATACCCAGCAGGTTTATTCCTTCTGGGCTTCCTGGACCTGCAGGTGTGTTGGCTGATGAGATTAAAGCCCTTTATTCACCTTCAGGATCTCTTCCCTGAGACGTCAGGTCAAGTGCCTGTTGTTTAACTGCCCTTCCTTTAAATCTTCTGCAGCCTAAATGGGCTGAAAGAGATTTAAATACCAGCCTTGTTCACCCACTTGACCGAGAACGACTCGGCAGTGCCACACAAATGCAGCAAACCAAGGTGGGATTTGTAACTGTCATACATAGAATTGAAAACTTGGCTTTCGCATTTATGAAGTGACAAGTAATTGATTGAAATATGAATGTTATTAATAGTTAATTAAGTTATTAATTATTTTCTAAGTTTAAGAGAGTTTGTAATTTATGTTCCTTGATGTTTGAGTGTTGAGTATTATTTCCAAGTTCTAAACAAAGGCCAGAGGTTTAAATTATATCTTTTAGAATTCATCTTCAAGTTTCACTGTGTTCCAGAGAAAACCCCTCACCCACAACCCAAGTGCTGTGCTTAGGGACTCGACCAAGCTCCACGGAAACCGTGAATTTCAATGAGGGAGTTTGCCGCCACAAACTCAGATTACATCGCTCAGACTGCACCCCTAGTGACCAGCGAGCCATTGGCTGGAAAGCCTCGCGTCACCTCTCCAGCCAGAACCAATCAACTGGACTTCGAAAGGACTCCAGCATTCATCTCCTCCTCTGGAGGCAGACCAGTGGGCAGTGATGGGAGGGGCCCGGGGAGTATAACACTCGGAACACAGACTGGAGAGTGCTCTTTTTGGCTGCTTTTTTGCTCGGGAGTAGCCCAGGCAGAGCCCGGTGCTGGGGATCCTAGGCCTGCTTGTTAAACTGTTTAGCTTGGGGCTAGCCCAAGCTAGACCCAGCACTGTAGGTCTTTGATTTGGGTTTATCGTCTTTTTGGCTGCAAGCGTCTTCAATCGCTGCGAATCCGTATGAGATTTTTTTATTAAGGAATTTGGCCGTCTTGTTTAATAAACTAATTTTTAAACTTCAAAGTGAGTGTGCCCTCATTCCTGACAATAAGGGGGAGGTGATGTCTGGCTGGAGGATCAATAACCACTGAGGGATTCTCCTGGCAGAGAGCAAACCTTCAGCCGTGGGAGCAGCTGTGCTGCAGCATCCCAGATGTTCCTAACAGGGTGAAGGGAAATGACACCTCCTGATGTCCCAGGGTGTGTTAACCCTGGGTTTGGTGTCACTCCCTGGTACCAGGGCGCCCCAAAAATGCTTGGGACTGTTTGTGCTCCTTGCACAGAAGTTCCCTCTCCCAGCCAGGCAAAGGCACAGCTGCTGTGGCCATTTTGTCACCAAAACTGGGGGAAAACCAAAAATCCTCCAACAACATTTTAGTGTTAAGAGAATCAAGGCATTACTTTATTCTGGCCAGGACGGTGTTCTGGTCAGGATGTGCAACAGAAACAATTTCATCCACACATTGCCCAGGTTGTGCAGAGAAAATAATTTTATCCACATGATTTTTACTAGCTCTTTCCCATACTTACACAGTCAAAACCCATAGAAATTCATTGGTTCAATGTTCATTGGTCCCAAGTTACCCAGTTCTTAGTATTTGGTTTCCTATTGGTTATTGATCCCAATTTAATGTATGTTAATTAAGCTCTCATTCTTTGTTCTCTTCTCTATCTTTTCCCAGACCAGGTGTCTCCGACCATGCCATGTCGTACTCAGACACGAAAGGACCACACAGACCCAGCTCAGCCAGGTAGAGGCCAAGACCACCAAAAGAGCCTCATTGTTTATTTCACATCGTATAAATCTGCTTCTGGGAATGACCATGGATTGGAGGATGAAGTTACCACCTCTCCAACCACACTGGTCAAAGGAAAAGACCATCAAACTTTCTCTGCCTCAGGAGAAGGAATGAAAACAAAAGAGAAGGTTAGCTAAACATAACTTATGTTTACAGAAAGTGCAGGAGAACTTAACAGTATTTACAGAAAGTGTGTGAGAACTCCATCACAGAAATGAAAACATCAAAAGACTGCAAAACTCAGGGCGACAATGCCAGGGGTGATGTTAGGAGTTGATGTTCGGAGTTGATGTTTGTTAATGGTCGTTGATGGTCGTTATCTTTTGTGTATCTTCTGTGTTACCTGCAGTCTGTTGAGATGTTAAGATCATCAGGCCTCGAGTGGTGAAACAGCCCCCTGAAAAGAGACTTCAATTATTTTTCCCCTGGGCACAGAGCGAACAAAACCCACTACTAAAGTTACATTAAAAAATTTTAAACTTGCATCATTTCCGACAACTTGACCAGCACGTTTTGTGTGTCCAGCTGAGAAGAAAGGTGGCAGCAGCAGCTTAAAATGTTCGTCCCTTGGCACATAAAGGTTGGAATTTTTCCTCTCTCCTGAGCCTGCAGAACCTCGCAACCAACCACAAAAAGTTCAGGGGTGTCAGAGGGAAGATCTATGCTCTGATCTGGAGGGATGTCTCCTCAGAGCTCTATTAGTTGAAACTACTTTTGCAAAAGTAGAGATCTCAAACAGCTCCTAGAAGAATTGGCTGGAGGGACACAGAATGACCTGGCTGTGCTTGGAGAGGTTTCCTGGAACAGGGGCTGAGATGCCACGGCAAGGAGTGTGCTGGAAATACACGGACATTGCCAGCAAAATGGGGAGTTTAATTGCATTTAAATCCTTCTTATGCAGGAGGAGTAGCACAGGTTCCTGGCTGACTGAACAGCCACTGAGCCCAGCGCCTCCAGCTCTTCCGCCCTGGCTCTGGGCTCTGAAGTCAGCAATTAGTTCTCACTTTCCATGAAGGGACCCTCACCGCCTCCATCTGCTCTGTTTGGGCTATAAATTCCTCAGTGCCTGTCTTGGCTGAGGCGTTTCCAAGGCAAGGTGGGCCTGTCTGGCCTCACACAAATCACGCTGATGGGTGTCAGAACTGATGCTGGTGATTTCAAAACTTCTGTTCCTACTTTGGTTCCTTTCCTAAATGCAGGTGGCTTCCTGCTCTCCCTGGGGTGCTCAGCTGCTTGTGGGAGTTGGGGGGATTGGGGACACTTTGTTGTCACCTAAAAAAACGGTGTATGGGAGCTGCCCCATGGAGCAGTTCTCAGGTGGAGGGATGGGAACAGAAAGTGGAGTTAATAAAGTGGTATTTGGGTGTTTTTGTATGAATTTGGGTATTATGACAGACCAGCTCATTGTACTCCTTTCAAACTCATTTGAAACTCCATGGAGTTAAATCACCTGTGAAAGGAATGAGATAGATTTGTCTTAACAAACAAAGTGTGGGTCTGCTGATAGGTAAAAGCTAGATACTGAAAGATGAAAGAAACAATGGGAGAAACCATAAATTCCATAGGAAAAGAAAAAGGTGGGGGTATACATTAGAAGGGGGTCTGTATTAGGCAATTCGGGAAGTCTGTACCTCTTAAGTACCTCAGCCAGTGGGGAAAGAGAGAGGGAAATGCGGCCGGGAAATCAGGATAAAAAGCGGGCTGCATTCTCTAACCATTTGAAAAACCCCAGGGGAATGCTCCATGGCCTCTCTCTTTATTCAAATAAAGTAACAGGCCTCCTCCGTCTCCTTTTGGACGTAAACCTCTGGTGTTTGTGGATTAATTTTCCTAACACCTGAGAGTCCCATCTCATATGAGGGTCTTGTTAGCAGTCTTGGAATTTGAAATAAAAAACTATTTTGGAGAAAATTCTCCACACAAGTTTTGATCTTGGTGTTGGATAAACTAATTCCACCTTTCCAGATGGTTGGCACTTATTTTGAAGAAGGATTTGTTTATTTCTGAGGGTGTAGAGGGTCTACGATCCCATATTGGCTTCAAAATGCCAAAGCTGGGAGCACAAACACCCCAAGGGCTGAGATTCCTTCTCTTTTCAAGGGGTAACTTCTTTACTCTCCATATACAGAAGCTTAAAATACATCAGATCTCTATCAAAACAGAGAAATGGATCATGTAAAATCCTGAAATGGTTTGGGTTGGAAGGGACCTTAAAGCCCATTCAGTGCCACCCCTGCCATGGGCAGGGACACCTCCCACTGTCCCAAGTTGCTCCAGCCTGGCCTTGGATACTTCCAGGGATCCAGGGGCAGCCACAGCCTCTCTGGGCACCCTGGGCCAGAGCCAAACAATCCTTGAGTCCTCTGATTTTTGGGAACGTGGAGCTTGGAGAGTTAATAGTTTTTCCCTCGAGTCATCCCTCAGCTTCTGCTGCTGCCACACTGATCCCTTGCCCTCAAATTTGTGGTGGATGAGGCACCATTTTTTAAAAAGCAAAAGCAATTCTACTGTAGTCGCCATGATTTAAAGCTTTGTTCCATGCTAAAACACAAAAAACTTGTGAAGATTTAGGTGCTGCACCAGCTTTTACAACAAGGAGGATTTAGGCTCATACTTCTCATCAGCTTTTGGTGTTGTTGTTGTTGTTGACTGAAGTTTTCTTCAGAGGAGTTCTGGGCTTGGCTGGGAATGACCAGAGCTCTCCCAGGGCAAAGGGTGAAACCACAGAGGATCAGGAGCAGCACACAACATAAAATTCCCGAAGAAGCAGTGGCTGCCCCTGGATCCCTGGAAGTGCCCAAGGCCAGGTTGGAGCAACCTGGCACAGTGGGAGGTGTCCCTGCCCATCGCAATGGGTGGCACTGGATGGGATTTAAGGTCCCTTCCAACACAAAATATTCCAGTATTCCATGATAAATCTTCCCTCCACGGTCTCCAGTGTCTGGACAAGTCAAATCTACTTCTCTGCTGTGTTCCAGTGTCTCAGAGAGGGCATCCAGAAATTACTAGAAACTCCATCAGTCCAGGGGTGATTGCCAAATCCTACCCCTCCACTCCTGAAAGTTTTTGCCTGGCAATAAAAATTAGCTCAGGAGAATTGCTAAGTAATTTCAAGTACCATAAAGTAGCTGTTGGGAATAAAAAGTGTCATAACTGCAAAAGCATCAGCCCAGTTTCTGCATGAATGAGTTATTATCATTAATTATCACTCTATTTTATAGTTATTGCCTGTAATTTCAGACTTTAAATACTCCAAAGCATAAACAATGCTAATTTAATTACAGTGGGAGAGTTGTAAAAATTTGCATGTGGAGGAAGAAATCGTTAATAAAGTTTATTCCAAGAGAAACTTAAAATAATAATTAGCATTTGTTGGCATTTTTAGTGTGATGGAATTAAGCATAATTTCTTAGCTTGGGCACCAGCTATTATTTATATTTGTTTATCACCACCTTGGGATGGAGGATTGTGGAGAGACCTGCATGACCTGTGAGTGCTGAGCAGCACAAAAATCATTCCTCTGATGTAAATCCCTTCCATCAGATTCATTCCCCTCTCCGTGTCCAAGCACAGCATTGGAAAAAACCATTCTTGGGAATGGGAAAATCCAGATCTTGATCCTGCTGCTGAAAATATTTCCACAGAAAGGTAAAATGTGCCTCCAGGCACAAGCAGGAAAGGGAAATTGCATTTCCTCTGATTTATGCCATTGTTTTCCTTAATTTCATAATGATGTCCTGTCCTCTGTCAGGAACCACTCCTGTAAATTGTGTTTCATCTTTGTCAGTGGGATGGTCACTTACATCTATTCTATGAATTAATGAAGTGGTTAATTACTGCAGGGCAGTGAGCAGAGCACCACAGCATCCTGCTGGAAACACAGAGAGTTGACAAGGAGCTGTTTTGTTCCCATTTGTGTTACAGTCAGAGGCCTGTTTATGTACAAAAATATCTGTTTAATGTGGATCTTTGTAATTTAACATTCATTTATGGGCTGGCTGTATCTTTTTTCTTTTTCTTTTTCTTTTTCTTTTTCTTTTTCTTTTTCTTTTTCTTTTTCTTTTTCTTTTTCTTTTTCTTTTTCTTTTTCTTTTTCTTTTTCTTTTTCTTTTTCTTTTTCTTTTTCTTTTTCTTTTTCTTTTTCTTTTTCTTTTTCTTTTTCTTTTTCTTTTTCTTTTTCTTTTTCTTTTTCTTTTTCTTTTTCTTTTTCTTTTTCTTTTTCTTTTTCTTTTTCTTTTTCTTTTTCTTTTTCTTTTTCTTTTTCTTTTTCTTTTTCTTTTTCTTTTTCTTTTTCTTTTTCTTTTTCTTTTTCTTTTTCTTTTTCTTTTTCTTTTTCTTTTTCTTTTTCTTTTTCTTTTTCTTTTTCTTTTTCTTTTTCTTTTTCTTTTTCTTTTTCTTTTTCTTTTTCTTTTTCTTTTTCTTTTTCTTTTTCTTTTTCTTTTTCTTTTTCTTTTTCTTTTTCTTTTTCTTTTTCTTTTTCTTTTTCTTTTTCTTTTTCTTTTTCTTTTTCTTTTTCTTTTTCTTTTTCTTTTTCTTTTTCTTTTTCTTTTTCTTTTTCTTTTTCTTTTTCTTTTTCTTTTTCTTTTTCTTTTTCTTTTTCTTTTTCTTTTTCTTTTTCTTTTTCTTTTTCTTTTTCTTTTTCTTTTTCTTTTTCTTTTTCTTTTTCTTTTTCTTTTTCTTTTTCTTTTTCCTTTTTCTTTTTCCTTTTTCCTTTTCCTTTTTCCTTTTTCTTTTTTTCTTTTTCTAATTCTCAAAGCACTTCAGGTCACAGAACACTGTCACAGCCCACAAATAAGTAAAATTCCTGGGACTGGAGTCCCAGCTCTGAAATCTGCCCTTCTGCTTCAAGTCATCTGTATTTGTGTGGAGGAATATAAATCCAGCTCTAGAAAATGACTCCTGCATCCCCAGGGATGCCACACAATCACTCTGCCGCCACCCTGGTGGCCCCAAACACAGGGTGTCCAGTCCTGCCTTCCACGTGCCTCCCATTGTTTGCAGTGCAGGATTTCTGTCCCTGCTCGCTTTGGGAGTGGTTTTTTGGTGGTTAAAAATAAATCACCAGAGGGCAAAGAGGTTTTTCTGTGCACAGAGTAGAGCCTGAGTGGCAGAGCAGGCAGAGCTGCTGAGGCTGCACTTCTGGAGTCTGAGAGATGCTGGCGTGGCCTCATCAGCTCTGGACAAACTCCAGCTCCTCAAAGTTTTTTTTGTAGTGAGGGGCCCAAAACTGACCCAGAATTTGAGGAGTGGTCTCAGCAGTGCCCAGGGATGGTCACTGCCCTGCTCCTGTGGCCACTCTGGGGCTGGTACAGCCCAGCTGCCCTTGGCCTTATTGCCCACCTGGGCTCATTTGCAGCACCCCCAGGTCCTTTTCCAGCTTTCCAGTTGTCACAGGAAGGATAAACTTCAGACAAAGTTTATTAAAGAAGCCCTTCTGCCATGTCTGAGGGGCAGAAAAGACTCATTTGCATATTTGAACTCCTTCACAGAAAGGAGTTTAAATAGAGGTAAATCCTTCCTTAACCTCGGATTTTGGCAAAAGTTTAAATTTAAGGAATCACTTCGTCCCTCAAGTTCCAGTGATGGCAAATCAGGTCTGTTTGTAAAAATAAATTCTTTATAAAGCAGACAAGAGATAACAGGCAAAAGATCTTAATCAGAATTCCTTACTACACAGTATAAAACTAAAGATCTACCAGTAGATTACAGCAGAACATAAACCAGTGCATGATACAAGGTGCCTGTATTAAAGCTGGCAAAATAAACAGTATTGATTAGGAATTTAATGTAACTTACCACCAAAACAAGGATAATGTGCACAGATTCCTTCACTTAATCCCTTGGAAATAACTGAAATACGTGTCCCCACTCATGGCAGAAACTCCACACATTTCCAGGAATTAGTTTTAATTTCTTTTCATCTCCAGAGCATCAAAAGACTCTCGTTGCATGGCACACCCTCCGTAGAGATGATAAACTTGAATTACCCAGTTAGGAACAATGTAGTGCCAGTCTGATTCTTGTAGGTATTTCCAAGGTAATTTTCACCTCTGCCACTAATTCTGTGTCACAGCTTGTCCCTGTCTGCGGTATCTAATGGCTTTAGAATGGAAATGAGCTTTAAGTCGCTGTTAACAGAAATTGGCTTTGAACCCATCAGCTGGAGATCAAAGACCCCTGAGCTCTGCAGGTCTTACCAGCAGGATTTTTTTTCTGAATATAGATATAGATAGTTATAAACTGTAAAATGTAATTATTAGCTTTATTTGTCTTTTTTTCTTGTTTATACCCTGTGCTTCCAAGTTGGGAAACCATGGAGTGGGCTCTTTCTGGCTTTTCTGGCTGCCTCTTCCCAGCCTGGTTGAGGATTTATGTTTTGGGGGACATTGGCCACTGCTCAGGTGGGGTCTCGGGGTGGGTTCCTGCTCTTCCAGGAGTTCAAATGGAAGCAGGCACAGGCTGTCTCTGCAAGTCCACCCAGACAGCTCAGGCTCAGGGCTGCAAAGAACACTCTAATTCCACTTGGCAAAGTATTGCAAATGCTCGGCTTGGGGATGGATCCTTAAATCCACACCAGGGTTTTGTTCTTTATATTGCAGGACATTATTCTGGATTCAGAATGCAGAAAGTGCCTGTGAAACCTGTGGAAATTGCCCAGAGAAGCTGTGGCTACCCCAGCCATGGAAGTGTCCAAGACCAGGTTGGAGCAACCTGGGATAGTAGAAGGTGTCCCTGCCCGTGGCAGGGGGAACTGGATGATGTTTAAAATCCCTCCCAACCCAGAACATTCCAGAATTCTCTGATTCTGTGAAATCACCCCTTGCAGAGCTGTTCCAGCTCAATCTCAGGGATGAATCCTTGCAGAGATTTCCTGACCCTCTGCCCACATCAGCATTTCGCCCTGTCCCAGAACATATTCTTACAAATGGATTTGGATCCTCTGTTTATAAATCTGCTGCAGAGCTGGACAGGGACACCACAGGACATCCTGTAAGAATTCAGCTGGCACTGAAGTGGCAGTGGAGACACAATCCCTGCCTGACACAGCCTCCAGCTCCAGGATCCAGTGTCCAGCCTGGACAGGGAGCAGGAACTCAAGTGCTCTCTGTTCTCCCTCCTCGGGGAAAATGCAGATTCTTTAATTCCCCTTGGCTGGAGGGGACCTGCAGGTGGCCTTTTCTATAAAGCAATATTGATCTTTGCTAATCACAGGTGTCTCAATCACCTCTGTGGTTGCTCTGGGGTTGCTGACATGCAGCTCTCGCAGCCCCAGGAGGTGGAAAATGAGGGAAGGTGGCTGTGTCACACCCCTGACAAGATCCGCTGACATTTCATTGCCAAATAGGTTTTTTTTTTAAGTTCTACTTTGGTTTTTTTTGAGGAGGCAGGAGATTGCAAAGGGAGATCAAGCAGCCTGTATTTATTATTTACATGCTTCGTGGTAAAAGCTGAGCTGCCAAATTCAAATGAGGGACAGGATTGCCTTGGAAATTAATACAGAAATTTGGTTTTTTCGGCTGTCAGGTCTGTCTGGTTTCCTGTCATTTTTCGCATTATTCAGAGCATCAGTTTGGGCTTGGGGAGTGGTGGGAGGGAGCACTGCTGGAGTTGTGTGTGGTTTGTGCTCACAGCAGCCACTCATGTAATGAGGGACCAATACCGGCATTTCAATATATTTTAAATGTAAACAATTACTTATGTTTTTTCATTGCTGTGGTATTATGCCTGGGATTCTTTGGCCATATTTGAGGTGCTCTGTTAATCTGCTTTCATTTCCTTTCTTTTTGACGTACGTAGTGCCTTGTTCTGATGAGTGCAGTGTCTGTCCCTGCTGCTTTGCTGACATGACAGAAATGAGATTTATCCACTCCGAGACGTCCAGAAGTATCCAGGTCAAACAGTATTAAAATTGTCAGGAGGAAAAGAAATAACCACAGTTCATTAATACTTCAATTTGAAGGTGAGAGGCTTAGGTATGATAATGTTTAATTTTCATCACTCCTTACGAGCTCAGGTAAAACAGAGGAAAAATTGCTTAGGAGTGGGAACAATTGAAGTGAATTCATTAATAAGTGTTTCATTATAATTTGTTTATTCTTCCTGCTTTCTTTTGGTAAATTATTAAAGTGATTTGAACTCAGTTTTTAGCACATTCACTTCTTATAATTGTTAATAGCGGATGTAAGCCTTTGGATTTACTTAACAACAAGCAAAAAGTAGTAAATGGAATAGAAATGTTTTGATGCCAAATGATGCTAAATCCAAGATAGATGTTGTTATCTTTATTATTTTTTTAAGAAAAATCAGTATTTCAGGAAGAAAAAGCTGCCTGCAGCCACCGGAATGATGAATTTGAATATGCTTTTCAAACACTGTGGAGCAGGAGTTGGGCTGTAAGAGGGGTCTGTGTGTGAGGGGGATTTAGGATCAGGTGGGTGCAACCCAGAGCCTGATGGGATGGAGATAAAAAGGGAGAAAATGGGAATATTGAGATGTCTGAGGAACAAAATCCTGTGGTCACTTGCACAAGATGGACAAAATAGGGTGAGGGAACCAAATTCCATCTGAATTTCAAATCACCAGGTGGGCTTGAAGCATAAATGTAGATTTTTACTTTAGAATACTATGAAAAATCACCTGAGGGCTTTAATCCCTGGGATAAATACCCAGGGAATTCAATCACCTGCCAGGTCCTTCACGCTCCACCACTGCCATGGAATGTGGCTGTGCAAATTCCCAGCATCCTGATTATCCAATTCATTGGAGCTGTCCAGTCACTGGATAAATGCTGTTCTTTGATTTTCAAATATTCTTAAATAGTCACCTAATTTTTCTCCTTAGGAATATTGTGCAAATCCAGCCTTGTCCCCAAAGCATGGCCTGGGTTTATGCTATTTTTAATGCAATATTTCATGCTGGTTTCCCAAAATTGATGTTTTTCACCCTCACCAAAACCAGAAAAATTGATGCAAGAACCCACAATGGACAAACCACTGGCAATAAAGCAGAATAGCCATGCTGGGGAGAGAAAACTGTCAATAAGAAAATAGATTTTTCTTTCAGGTTGGCAACAACCACAACAAATTGTAAAGTTATGAGCTGCCATTGGTTGTTTTTTTCTCCTTCTTTTCTCATGGCAACCCCGGACTCTCAAATTAATGATGGGAAGAGGTGGCACAGGAGCGCCGAAACTGGAGGGTATCAGGTGGGGAAAAAATGTTGATTTAAACATGATCATGCTTATTTTTGAGCTTTAAAAATTTTAAAAAGGAGATTTTTTTGTTCAAAATCTCCAAATATCTGCAATTTCTTGGTTGACTTCTGTTACAACTGTTGAAATACCCAGTTATTTTAGAAATAAAAATGGTTGCATTTTTTTTTCCAACCTATCAGCCAAGTGTGACACCTTGTCAGTGGATATGAAATGAAGTTGTGTTATCCATAGATTTTATTTTTTCTTAATTTCCTTTCAATCCTGTAGGATTTACCCACCTGGTGCAGAGCACACCATGGACTTGCACCCAGAGCAATCCAGAGAGCTCTGCCAGGACAGTTCCCTTCCTAATTCCCTGATCAGTCAGAACAATAAAAATAAAAAACAGAGTTAATATCCCCCATTTCCTTTTATTTTTTCCCCAGTTGCAACAGGGATCCTTGGGACATAAATCCTGGCTCTTGGTTTTAGGAGCCTGTTTAAGGCTGGGTGGTAATTCACTGGTTTTGCCCCAAAATTGTGACAGGAGGTGCTGGGTTTGGAGCAGAGATGGAGCAAAACTCAGGATATTGGCATTTTTAAAGCCATAGAATTGGTCCCCCTGAGTGAGAAGCCCAAATCTATTTTTTTTTCAGGAAAAATCATCCTTTCCCCAGAGCTGTTTTTTCCCCAAAATTAAAGATTTTGATGCACAGGGATTTTTCTCCAGGTCTTTAGCACCTGTTCCTGTTTTTCCCTGTGTGCTGCTACCATACTCCAACCTGTCTTGGTGCAACATCCATCCTGGGAAGGGTGGAAAGGAAATTCCTGGAATTCCAGTTTTCAAGCTGGAAGAGGGCACGGGATTTTAGTGAAGGACTCCATGGAGTGGAGCCCAGCATGAGGAATGGACTAAAATATTGGTTTCTCTGCCTGTTTATAGTCCCACCATAAAATCAAAAATTATCCTTCATAAAAAGATCTCCTGGAGCAACATTTGGAATAGAGGAGGGAAGAAAAGACTGTTTATTAAACAGATGCTGTGAATTTAATATGGTAACATCATTGCCACCCAGGATTTTATTAAGGATATCTTCTTATCTAGAAATGTATTGTGTCCGTATTCACTCTTATTTAACCCCGATTTCCAAAAAGAAACAATTAATGAGCTATTATCTGGGAAGTGAAGGGGGAAGTGATTTAAATCAAAGCATCAAAGGCAAACACAGATCAGGAGAATGTTGCTTTTTGTCTTATTTTTAATATTCTAACAAAGAAAAATTTAGAGAGGAACCAGCTTTAGGGACTAAACTCTGCTGGGGTTCTTATCACAAATGGTTTCAGTTTTCAGCCTGGCAGAGGAGGTTTAGGTGAGATTTTAGGAAGGGATTCCTCCCTGTGAGGGTGGTGAGGGGAATTCCAGAGCAGCTGTGCCTGCCCCTGGATCCCTGGAAGTGCCCAAGGCCAGGCTGGAGCAGCCTGGGACAGTGGGAGGTGTCCCTGCCCATGGCAGGGGTGGCACTGGATGGCCTTTGAGGTCCTTTCCAACCCAAACCATCCCAGGATTCTGTGGGAAGAGAAAGTCTCCCAGTTTAAAGAAGTCTCACACATGCTGGGTACCTCTGGTGAGCCACCTCAGGGTTTTCCTGCTTAGATGTGTCTGAAATAGAAGCTAAAACTTGCCTCAGGATGGCCAAGGGGAACTGGGAGGGTCAGATCTCAGCACGGGGCACCCCTGATTGTGTTCCCTAAATCCTATTTTCAGGAATGGCTCCACCAGCCTTTGCTGATAAGTTTGGAAAGTACAGATAAAATCCAGGGTGAATATTAAGGAGCCAAACTTCAGAGCAGCTTGTTCTTTGCTCATCCTGTCACATTGTGACCTCTCTTCTCTCCCAGAAATAGCCCCAGCCTCGGGTCAAGGATGGATTTTTGGGTGAGGAAACAGCGACCTGCAGCTTGCAAAGCTCCTCCAGACCCTCAGTCCTAAGTGGAAGTTTATTCCTCTGTAATTCCTGTGCCTGGCATTAAACCCTCCCTGAGATATTCATTATGATATTATGAAAAATTAAATTAATTGATGAATGAAGCCCTGGTTTGCTACTGCTGCCTTTCCACATTCCCTGGCAGAGCTTTCAGGGTGTTATAGATGTGTGGCCCAGGGGCTGAATCCGTCCTTCCAGCATTCCCTTCATCCTCAGAGCTCTCCCTTGCCTTCCCACACCCCAAAAATGTGTTAAATCTTGGTTTATAGCATTTTCTGACCTTGAAAACCCTGCAAACAAGGGGCAGGGCTGTAAGAAGGAACACGTACATAACATATATGTCATTACACCCCCATTGCAGCAGGGCAGAAAAACCAGCAGCTCTTCTGATGAATGAATCATTAATTTTTTATTTCACTTAGAACTTGTGGCTGTCCAAAAAGCTGTGGATAAATTCTCTTCTGCAAACATCTTAAAAATCGACCTTTTTTGTGGGTTTGAACAGCTAAAAAAAATAGTTTCTGTTCTCTGGAAGAAAAATATGAGGCAACAAAAAGCTGGAATCCCAACACTGAGATGCTTTGAGATTTTCCTGTTTGGTGTTCACACATCTCAACTCTTTTGTAACAGTTTGAAGTGGTGAAAAAAATTTCTTTTTTACTTTGAGAGTGTGGTAACTTTCATTCCCTTTAAACAAAATAGGAAAGGAAATTTGCCTACACTTTTCAGGGAGAACTTCAGCTCTGCCCTAAGACATGGTGTAACATTACCAGCACCAGACAACATCCCAGTGCTGCCTCATTGCTGGCAATGCTGATGTATTTATTTATTCAGCCATTATTTAATGCAAATGCAGCTCCTGTGTCTGTGTTGTTGGAGCTCTCTGGAGGAATTTCAGCAAATTCACAGCCCGTGTTTCCTGAGCATGAATAACAAAACCTCTTCCATCACTGACTGCTCTGTCTGTTGGAAACCTCTGTGAGAAAAGTAATTTCTTCCCACGTCTCATTTTAGGGTAAAGCACCAGCAGCATCTTAAGACTGTAAACACTGGAGTAAATATTTCAGTTTTTTGTAGCAGAATCTTCCAACTCATTCAATTCCAGGCCAGAATTCCTTCTCTAGTGAAGATTTTTGTAAGGCTGCTTAATTCTGAATATTTACCTTGGAATAGATAAGGGGAAATCCCTTTTTTAGGAAAAGAAATCAGATCAAATCAATGGTTCCGAAGGTTTCTTTCTCCTTTTTGTTGCTGTCTTTGACACCTCAGTGGATTAATGCTCCAGCCTTTGCTCTTTTTCTCCCCTGCTCTTTCTTGCAAGTGCAAGATACAATAATTTTAATACCCAATACATTGGAGTAGCTCAGGTTCTGTTCAGTATTATGTTGACCTTTTCAGTATTCAGTATTTTGATTATCTGGTGATCTTTTCCCTGCTGGAAGGCTGGGGAGGGCTTTAAGCACAAGAATGCAGGGGACAGGCAGAGTAAACAGCAGAACAGATCTCAACAAAGCTGCTGCTACAATTTGCAAACTGCAGGACACGTCCAAATATTTGTTACTGTCTTTTATCAACTTGCCAAAGAGAACAGAAACTCAGGAATAGGTTGCTGTGGAAGGACAGCAGGAAAAATGATGAAGATTGAGGATTTGATTTACAAGGAGAGATTAAAGTGACAAAGGATGAATGGCTTGACTAAATATTTTTGAATTGGGCTATAAAAGTTGTCTGAGGGCAGGCAAAAGGTACCTGCACCCTCAGGGAAAGGGTGGGTTGGGCGATCCAAAAGGGCCAGAACTTTCAGTGAGGGATTAAACAGCAGAAAGAAAAATTAGAGAGGAATAATTCAGACAAAATGTGAGGGATTTCACTGCACTATTGCCTGACTGTCCCTTGTGTGGAGTGAGAGGGCTTTGAGCACCTTCTTGTGTGGCTCTTGATGAGCTGCTGCACCACAAGTCCTGCTGCACCACAAGTCCTGGCTTAAAAGATGTTTCTGGGGTGTCTCACACTCTGAGCCTCCCAGTTTAGAGCTGTAAATGAAGGCCATAAATCCAGTTTTCCTCCCTGTTTAATACCCTTTCTGTTTTCAGCTCTGCTGATGTTCTCAGCCTCTGCAGGTAAGAATATTTCCCAGTGCTCATTAATCCACAGACTGGTGTCAGTCATGTGTCAGTCTTTAAAGCTGTTGTAAGAGGTGAGAAGGAGATAAAAGGGATCTGGTGATGGGATTCAAAATCTGCAATCAGGTTTTGTTTGTTCACTGCTGATGGGGAACAGCCCAGCTCCAAAAAAAGGTGGAATTATCTCTGCTGTTACTCAGGCTGTTGTGTGGAAGGTGCTCACAAAAGCTGCAGTGCTGATGAAATGACTCCTGAACGTTGCAATCTTTCTTTAAACATCCTTAAAAAGTGATTTGTTTTCCCTGGTTGAGAAGCTTGTCCTGAGAAAGGGGCAGGGAAGGGGGTGATTCTCTTCTGTGAGTTTATAACCACAGTGTCTACGTGGGAGGAACGCCCTGGAATGAAGGGGTTTACCCTGTGTAGGACTGGGGATGAGCCTGTGTTTTGTCATGGGAACAGAACATAGTGATGCACCTGCAGCTGAGAGATGTCTGAAAACATTGATTTTATTTGCCTCTCCCCTTGAAAATCCCTTCCTAACCAGAGGCACAATTTATAGGGCTGCTTTTGAGGTTCTGGCTGGCAGAAGCTTGGCTGTATTTATGGCCGGGGCTCTGGGGCAGGACACCATGTTCAGTTTGAATAAATCAGGTGCTGCAGCAGCTGATCTCAGCCCCACAGGCGACACCCACAGGTGACACCCCACCCCTGGGGGTCTTTCCTCTGTATTTCACCTGCTGACCCCACACCCTGCACTTGGCCCCGCTCACTTTATCCTTCCCTTCTCCTCTCCAGCTCAGGAGTTTGTGTCCCCATACCTTAGGTTCTTCGGGGCCTTCAGAGATGCCATAATTTACTCTTTTAAAGCCAAAACGAGCTGGGGTTGCTCACCTGAAGTTGGAGTGAAGGATTGGGAGCTGACCTCCCCCGTTCCTTAAAAGAGTCTCTGGAGGACACAATTTATTTTAAAGGTTTTGTCTATGGTTTTTAGGTGATATTGAATTGATATTTAATCTGAAATACTCTGCAACAACCACACTGACTGGGCAATGTCCACATTCGTTTTACCCAGGAATTTCTCTCTGTGTTTAAGGAGAGGTGTCCAGCTCAGAGTTATTTCAGATTATTGCTGTAGGAAATGACTGTGGAGTAATTCCTGCTACAAATACAGGCTCCAGTCCTCCAGCAGGGCATGGAAAAGGCCATGCTAATCTTGCAGGACTTTTACGTCTGTCTATTTTTAAGTCATTGTGTCACTTCCAATTAAAATGTCAGCGTTTACAAGTGTCACAACTGTGTGTTCTCCAGTTCCTTCTGTGCCCTGTTTTTGTGGTGGGTTTTTTAGGATTTACCTGAGCAAAAAGCCCCATTTTTAATGCCTGGCTGGGACGTGCAAAATTTGGTGCCATCAGGATTTTTTTTTAAATTGTGTTTGTTTAATCATTAGATTTTTACTAAAATTCACCCTTCCAGCCCCTCTAGATATGGATGTCTCCATTCTGTGGGACAGCCAGCAGGAAATCCAGGGTCACTCAGCACCTCTGAGCTGGTCCTGGGATTTGTTTTAATGCTCCAAATTATTCATTAGGGCAAAAGTGCTTTGCCAACCAAAGCAGAACAGCAGGAACAACATAAATTATATTTTTTGAGGTGTTTGTTGGTTTTGTTTGGCTGCTTCTTTGGTTTTTTCCCAAAGCCTGAGGCCTGCTGTGCTTTTCGGATGCTGCTCCAACAAGATCTGCCTTTAACTGGAAATTTGCTTTATATTATGGAAGAAACCTGCCTGAAAAGAAAACAAATCTGCAATTTATGCTACATCATTAAAGCTAGTTGGGAATTGTTCTGTGGGAATACCAGTATCTCCAACTAAAATTAAGGACTTGGAAAAAAAAATTGAGAATCAAAGGTTCATTCAAAATTAAAGTTTGTATGGATTTTCAGTCAGAATGAAATTCATCTCTGTCAATGGGCAGGCAGGTTTAAAGTCCTGCTCTGTGAGTGTTCTTATGGCTCCTTTTATTCAAAGGAATAAAAGCAATTTATCTGCCCTGTGTTGGAGTAGGATGAATCAGCCTAGGAAGGGCCTATTTCTTTTTCTTTCTTTCCTTTTTAAAACCAATTCTAAAGCCCAATGAAGAAGTAACCTGGGTGAAATTCCTCCTTCCTTTATTCAACTGAAGTTAGCGGAAAATTGAGATTTTGTAGGTTTATCCTGACCTAGCAGAGGAATTATTTCATTTGCTGAGTGTTTTGTAGGATAATAAAGCACTTCCTGGGTTGTTTCTATCCACTGCTCACTCCAATAATATTTGGGATTGAGCAATGGCCAGTGTTGGGCCATCATCCCCTCACTGGTGGGGAACTGAGGCAGAGAATTGATGTGTCCAAGACTGGAAAGTGAATCCACACTCAAAACTGGGATTAGACCTTCCCTAAACACTGTTTAGAGGAATATTAAAACCTGGAATATTAAACACTGATCCTTGAGCAGGGTAAGGGATTTATCCTGAGTACAGGAGTCCTGCGTGGGGCCAGGTAAAGTCAGGAAAAAATTCTTAAATGCCAAGAAGTCAGGAATAACTTTTCCTTCTGGAGAGAGGGGCTGTGGTTTCCTAGGTGGTCCTTACTGAGCTGGGATGTGCTGTGGAAACCCTGACAGGGGAGGGGGTTGGCAGCTCCCAAATTTTGTGTCAGCTCAAGTTTCTGCTCCTTGCTCATCAGGATTTAATTCCAAGGCTTGGTCTGGCCCGTTTTTTTGGGTATTCATCCATTCCTCTGCTAATGAGAGCCCTAATTCCCTGTAAAATCACCAGCAGTGAAGCTGCTTGGAAAATCCAGCTGCTTTTCCCATGTCTCCTTGGTGAGAGACGCTGGAGCTGGGATGGAGAGTCAGGATATTTCCCTGAGCTCAGGCACAGCCAAGTGCAGCTCTGCTGGGTCTGGCTGACGGGGTGACCTTGTGAGGTCCCAACAGGATGGAAAATCTCCTCCCTTGTGGTTTGTCATTCCCACAGGATTCCTATTTCCTTCTGTATTAACATATTTAGTGGGTCTATGAGTTCTCTCAAATAATTCCCAAGTCCCTCTATAAAATGGGATGTACAGAGAAGGAGGCAGAGAGGAGAAAGCTCTTATGGGATTGAAGGCAGTTCCTATGATTAAATGCAATTCTTACAGGATTGAAGGAAATTCTTATGAATTGAAAGCAGTTCTTATGGGATTGAAGGAGTTCTTATGGACTGAAAACAGTTCTTATGGATTGAAGGCAGTTCTTATGGATTGAATGCAACTCCTATGGATTGAAGGCAGTTTTTATGGGATTGAAAACAGTTCCTATGGATTGAAGGCAGGTCCTATGGGACTGAAGACAGTTTTTATGGGATTGAAGAAAATTCTTATGGATTGAAGGAAATTCTTACGGATTGAAGGCAATTCTTATGAACTGCAAACAGTTCTTATGGATTTAGGACAGTTTTTATGCGATTGAAGGCAGTTCCTATGGATTGGAATCAGTTCTCATGGATTGAAGGCTTCCAGTGCTCTGGGAGTTGTCCGATTTTCAGAGCTGGTGTAATTCTGCCCTGGCCCTTGTGAAGCACATCCGAGCTCTCAGCACAGATCCTGTGGAGAGCAATCTATGGGAAATGGGTTGAGGCTGAAGCAGAGAGAGCTCAGACCCAATGACACAGAAAGATTTATCCTGGCATGTGTATATTAGGAAAATACAGCAGGGAACCTATTCCTGAAATGCCTCTTCCCACAATCCATGTGCCAAGGGATGGATTTGGGAAATGGTACCCCCTCACTCTTTGTTTAATTGGCATCAAATCAGCAAGTTTATCTGGGATTATTTGCATGGAATAATTTTCCTCTTTTAGGAAGAGGAGATTCTTTGGGGAAATAATAACCACACACCCCTTTATTTCATTTTAATCCACACCAGCTTTGTGCATCCTCTTAAAATTTCAGAGCCGGTATTATTTTATCTGTTAACAGCACGTCCTGCTCTGTGTGTATATATTTTAAAAGTCAGATGATAAACCAGGTTTCATCATCTCCAAGTGACAATAGATCTTGTTGGAGACAAATTTATGGCTATTCCATTTTTGTGCTGGTGTCAGCTAACCTTGGCAAACAGAGCCCCTCTTGCTGTTGGGATGAATCGAATAAATCTTGGCTTTTCTACTTTCTCTTCGTCCTGCTTTTGAAACCTTGTCTCAGACCTTGTCACCTCCTTTATTCATGGCAGCCAGAGCATCCTGTGGGCTGAAATTCCTTCAAGGACCTGGGGGTAATATTTCACCCCTTTTTGAGCCTTTAAAAAAATTTATTTCTCTCTCTTGCCTTGATACATAAAACCCCCATGAACAGTTCTGTGATGGCTTCAGAGGCACTGTTTGGATATTTGTTTATTGCCAGTAATTTCCAGAAGCTGAAAGTAATCTCCAAATGCTTCCATTCCAATGAGGGGTTTGATCAGTAAGAGTCCTTGGTTCATTTTATTTTCTACCACAATCCTGTGGTTCAGCATCTCTGAGGAACTGTTTTTCTCTGTGCCACTCTTGCAGTAACTCCTTCAGCACAGGCTGAGGGTTCTTCTGCCTCTGGACCCCTTTCTGTTGCCTCTGGACACCTTTTTGCTGCCTTTGTAAATCAACAACAAAATTTACAGGACATCTTTTAAAGCATTTGAGCTGTTGTTTCATTTAATGAAGGATCTGCAATAAGAGAAGAAGCTAACTCAAAGCTGAGTGAAAAAAACCTGTTAAAATTTGGTGTGGTTTTAGTTCTTGGTAAATCGAAGAAAAATCAGAAATTTGGAATGTGTTTTGTGAAAATATTTTTCTCTTTTCAATGCTGTCTTTAAATATAAAAAATAAATGATAGGTTTAAATGATAGTTTACATTTTAGAATCACAGAATCCTGGAATGGGTTGGAAGGTTGGAACCTTAAAGCCCATCCAGTTCCCCTATCCCAGGGGACAACTTCCCCTATCCCAGGTTGCTCCAAGCCTTTTTTCAGGACAAAATGTCAGAAATTAATTTTGAATGCATCTACCCTGAAAAAAACCCCCAAAACTTGTGTTTGCATGCATTTGGATTTAATTGCAGGAGCTCTGGCCTTGCTCTGGCTGAACCTTTAAGGTTTTACTGGAAATGACCTGGCAATAAAGAGTGGAATCCTCCAGCCCCTGCTCCCCCAGAATCTCTTCTCTGGTGGGTCTCATTAATCCCAAATTTCCACTCAAACCTGCCCAAGAATGTGGAATTACACATAAATAAACTCCTTCACTGCAAAAGCAACTTTCAAGCTATGGAATTATATTATAAACAGAAAAATAAAAGAAAATGCCAAGATCTGGAGGTGTTTCTATGAATGTGGTGCCACTTCATGGCAGCAGGTTTAGCTGGATATTAAATACTATTGATTTTTATTAAACTAACCCCCCGTAGGTGAGAATTTGGTTGATTTCTTTCCTCTGACAAAGCTTTTCAAAAGACCTGGAAGTATCAGCTCAGTTCAGATGTTTGGTCTTTCCAGTAAAAAAAAAAAAAAAAAAAAAAGAAATAGAATCAAGGGTTTCAAGTGGTAAAAAAGCAAAGAGGAGAGGAAAGCACGTGGGGTTTCCACCTTGAAAATGAAGTGTAACATTTGAAATTTGTACCCAGCCACAGCAGGGGATGATTTCCTGTGCTTTTTCCCCTTGTTGCATTCCAGGAATCACAATAATTGTAATTTTCGACAAAATTAGGGTTGGAATGTGGCTTACTACGTGTTACAAATTTGCTCAGAAAAGACTTTCAGATTCTTAAACAGAATTTCCTAACTGGGACAGGAGGTGGCTTTATGGAAATGGATTTGTTTGGCATCAACACTGCCATAATTCTTCACCCTTTTTCAGAGCTGCAGAGGGGTGTTCAGAGGAGAATAAAATGATATTTTGGGGGATTTGATGGCTGCAAGTGCCAGGGAAATGTTCTGTAAGGCAGTGACACCCCTCATTATTAACCTTTTGCACAGACACAGGAGCTGTAGCTGAGGTTTCCCTTTGCTGATATTCTTAATTTGGAAAAGAAATATCCACAGAAATAACAGTAGGATCATCTTGAAGGAGCTCCCTGTGTATTTCCTGAGCTCTTTCCTTGTTTCAGTTTGTTTTACAGTGATCTTGGTCTCAGCTTTTGCTGACAACAGGCATTTGAAGTTAACACAGAGCTTCACACGCAGGAAATCCTTGCCAGAGGCCCAGATTTGTGTCAAATGCAGGAGCCACCGACCTGCTGGGATGAAAAGGCTCCTGGAGAAGGGATAGAAACTTTAGGCAGGTTCATGGTTTATATTTTCCTCCCTTGGCACAGACTGGGGGCTCCTACCAAGGTCAGTGGCACTAACTGGGGTCACTTGAGTGCCCCAGTTTCCCTGCCTGGTTTGTGCTCTCACTATTGCCATAAAAATGAATAATTTAGTAAATAATAACAATTTTTAAACAGTCTTCCCTCCCCGTGCTCCAGCAAGGGGTGGAAGTGCTGCTTTTTACCACTGAAAAATGAGAATTTCCCCTCTCCCAGCATGGAGCAGAAGGTTTGTACTGGAGTAAAAGGTTTGTACTGGGGCAGGTTTGTACTGGGGCAGAAGGTTTGTACTGGGACAAACTGGGGATCACCAGCTCTGGAACCACCAAAATTTTCCCCTTTCAAGGTTCACAAACATCTTTCCTATGCCTGTATAAACTCGCCTCTGAAAGCTCTGGATGTGGAAGAGAACAACAGGCAGCTCCTTCCACTGGCAGTGATTTTTTTGCCTCCCTTCCAGTGATTCCCACGTCCTGAACAAAAGCCAAGGTGCTGATTTGGGCAGAAAATAAACACACTAAAAGTTTCTCGTTATTGCTGGGGAAATTGTTTTCTCTTCTGGGAATTAAATACCATAAAGCCAGGCTATCAAATAATGTCCATATATCCTGACGAAATCTCTGGGGATTTTGTGTCTAAATAAGCACACAAATAATAATTGGAGAGTGGGATAAAAATAAAAAGTAGCTACTAATTTTTTTGCTAGATTAAAATTTTTTTTCAACTTCCTTATGCAAATATTCTAAAGTTAATGATGCCTTCAGTGACAGCAATAATATTTATCAATCTGACCATTAAGTCCTGGTTTTGTTCATTCACTTTGGCCTGGATAATAAATTTCTTCTAACAACCAAGCATGGACTCTCTCCTGACCCTCTGCCCATTATTTGTTTTTTAATTCTAGTTTAAAATGCCAGGTTTGGTTTATCACAGAGATGTAGCAGTTCCTTGGGAAGCATCATCACCTCCCAGGGAATTCTCTAGGGAATTCAGATCCTGGGGAGGGAGGAGGGTTTTTTTAAAACTCATTTATGAATAGGAGTTAGCTTAATTTTGATCACAAATGTAGGCTGGGCAAAATTCTAAGCACAATTCTCCATCATTTCTGCACAGATGCAGGGCTGCACATTCCAACAGTTGCAGGCAGAAGGGAGCAAATTCCTGGATGAAAGAGGTTTGTTATTGTCAGCACCAGTTCCAGCTGTTCTGCTGGGAATTAATAATCCATAAAGACCAAGAGACATGGATCATATTGTGGAGTTGATCCTGGAGATCTTTGCTGGTCTGAGGATGGCAGGATCAGGATCCTACCTGGAATATAAAATATTCCAAGTATTGACAGGTTGAGGTGGCAAGGCAGGATGGAATATCCAAATGCTTGATGCTTGATTTCAGGTGTGGATTCCAGAGCTGGATTTTCCCAGCTACTGGGCAAAAACACCTGCCTGAAGGGCTGGTATGAAGATGATGATGATGATGATGATTGTTGTAGTTGTTATTGTTATTATTGTTAGACACATGGATATGTTTCTACAAATCCATATCCATGTCTGCAACATGGCAGTTCCTGAAGGACCTAAGGAATTCCTGAGTCCCCTGTCCAGGCTGAAGCTTAAGAGGAAGCTGCTCTTTCCTTAAAACTTCCTGAGTTTCAAGCCTTTAGGACCTTCTTTTGTGGCCTTTAGGGCCTTCATTTATGGCCTTTAGGGGATGCCTGACACATGCTTCCACTTCCACCTCAGAGCAGGACACTGGGAATGGGATCAGGTGGCCTTGAGAGAATGTCTTGGTTTGAAAGACAGGCATCTGCTAAGGAAGGCAGGAGCCTCCCTTGGAATGGAAAATGTAACCACCCCCTTCCCTCCAAATTATTACAATTTTGAAATTAAGGGGCTTTGAGGCAAAGATATGAGGAATAGGAATAACAATTCTTTACTAATATATATATATAGAGAGAGTGTA
>VZTD01001069.1:37889-48719 GCA_013397725.1 Rhagologus leucostigma | reverse complement strand
CTACAGTGCAGAGAAGGCTCGGAGCAGCGGCAAAGGAACGGCAGGGGCAAGGCAGGGAAAGGCGGGCTTGGGATCCTGGGGTCCCCTGAGGCACCCGAGCAGATGGTGAAAAGGTCCCTCTTGTAGTGAGGTAGGGTGTTAAATAGGGTCCCCGTGCAACGGCTGCTCCAGCAAGTAGAACACCACTCACGGTAGAAGGAAGGCAGCAGAAGGCAGAACCCCGCAGCGGCTACGAATTCTGTCGACAGCCACAGCAGCTTCTCTCCCCCCCAAACGCTGAGAGAACAAGAGGGAGCTAGGGGCTCCACCCAACCCCCTTTTCCCAGTCCAGATCTCTCGGCATCTCTGCCCTAGAGGAGAAAACGCCAGGTAAAAAGAGGACAGCCAGCTGGAACCCTCCCCCTGTGGCCAGGTCTTTTGTTTCTCTTAAGTACCCAGTCTTTAGTGTCTCTTGGCAACACGTATGGGGAAAATTCTTTAAGAGAAAAACGAAAGGAGAACTTCTAAAATCCTAACAGAGAGAAAAACAGGAGAGAGGAGAGGAAATTTTTACAGACCCATCCAGGTTTCAGTCAGGACAGGCAGTGGCTTTGCAGGATCACAGGGAATTGCCACCAGTGGCCTTAACATCGTGATTTTGAAGAAAAGAAAAATAACATCTATTTTAGAGAAGGAGACCGTTCATCTTCCACAAGTACAAGAGGATGAAATCTTACTGTAGATTATTGTGATGGACTAAAGATCACATTCTCTGTGCCCCTGAGGAGGTGTTATCCCAGCTAACCCTTCCTAGTTCCTCCTTTTTCCTGTTTTTTCATTCTCCTGACCTGCAGTTCTTTAATATCCAACCCAAATTTCCAAGAACAATCGAGTTCCTTTCTATGCAACATCACTGGTATTCGAAGAATTAAGTGAAAATGTCTCTGAATATGTTAAAGATGAGGCATTGCTATTTTTCTTATCATTGCAACCCCTCTCTCTGGATTAGGGAGCCGAATTCAAACTCAAAGCCCAGGTAACATTTCCTTCCCTTATCAGAATTGAGCTGCCCCTGGAATGTGAATGGCTTGGGGGGGAATATCAGCATTTATCTCGGCAGATCTGCTGGTGAATAAACCAAGGAAAAACAAAGAACTAAGCATGTTCTGCCTCATCCAAACAAATGAGCTCCAGCTGAAGATTTAAGCAATCAGATTTGCATAATGAACATGTTTATGCCACATTACAGTCACCTGCTTTACAAATTCAGAGACCATTTCCCCACTATTATTGCTGTCAGGACAGAGAAATGGAACATTTGGGTGAAAATAGTTTGCCAGGCAACGTCAATGCGTTTTGTTTCGTCCTTTTTAACATCTGATCCTCAAGGAGTTTTACTTAATTGGGCGTTGAAAGTGTCGAGTTAGTGCCTCAAGCTTTTGGGGATTTTGGGCGGGGGATTTTTGTGCTGAATCCTCTTCCAGAGTACTTAAACTGAGCACCTGACTGTCTTCTGTATCTTCTAATAGTTCTGTTATTTTTCTGGTTTTTATAAGCTTTTCCACACAGTTAATTATTTTTAGTATTATTTCCCAGCTTTATTTGTGCAAGAGTTTTAGAGTCTAGCACGGGTGCTTTGGCCCTATTTTAAGCAAATTTTCAAGAGTACAGAGAGGAGTTTAACCATTTGTATCCAAAAATCCTGCAAATCCCATGACGCTTGTTGGGCAGCCTGTCCAAATGCAGGCTTTTCAGGAGTTCCTGTGGGATATTTTTCCTTGTAGGCCTAATTAATTTCTCTCGGACCTCTGGAAAGTGAGCTCACAAAATGTGAACTGCACCTCACATCTTCTTCCCATACTTTGTTCACTTCCTGAGGGGGAGGTTTTAATGCTAAAAGTTTTCAATTATAACTCCCCCCATATATATTTTCATCGATAGGGTGATGCATCTGTAATTCACTGGAAATTAATGAGCAGCTAAGTGTAAATTGGGGCTTCTGTGGGTTGGTGGCCAAAATGAAAAGTGAAATAACTTCATTTCTTGTCCAGGTGTTGGATCTCCTCCTCTTTCCAATATTTAACTTTTTAGTCTTGTTTTTTGTTTTGTTTTGTTGGGGTTTTTTTTGCTTAGATAAAGAAACCCAAACAAAAACCCCAGAACTAAAACCCCATGCAGACAGAAAAAGAAAGAAACTCCCTCAAACAAAAGTTGCCATAATTTATGCAAATAATTGCATTTTCCCCTGGATATTTGCTCTTCCCTTCAGGCTTGTCTGAAGCCTAGTTTGGTGTTCATCTTTTCCCTCTCCCTCATGCTTTCTGCACTTTTCAGCATTTGCTAAAAATAATTTTCCAATTCAGCTGAGGGTCAAGGACTGGATTTTTTCCCTTGCTTTTTGTTGCTCTGGCTGGAAGTAGAAATCCAAGGGACAAAGCCAGTCCTGCTGCCGTTTCCAAGCTCCTAGTGCAAAATAATGAAGAGCACACAAAAAAACTACTCCCAGAGGAATAAATCTTAGTATCAGCGTTAGAATCTAATGTGAGATCCATAGAACAGAAATTCTGCGGTGTGAGGGACCAGAGTGTCTGATTCATTCCAAAAGTGGGAAGTTAAAATGTCCAGGCTCTAAATGAAGGACAAATTCAGCTTCCGAATCCTCAGTATCTAATGGACAATCCCTAACACAGTCCCAGGGACTGAAGTTGACTGATTTATTCTGATTTTATGATGTTATGATTTTCAAACTCAATGTAAAGGACAAATTTAACATCCAGGGTTTTTTTAATCTCCTTTTTGCATTCTGGAGGTGACAGTGTCAGATTTTATGAAGTGCAGCCTCTTCCACGCTGGGTTTGAAGTGATTTATGCAGTGGGATTATTTTCTTTTACAGATCTTTGCTTGTGTCTCCCTCTTTTATTTTTTTTTTCTCTTCCAGCACAAAGCCAATTCCTACACTTGTGATGTATTTTCTTGTGCAGTGGCTTACAATAAAATGCAGTGTTGTTAAAAAGGAAGAAAATAAATAAAACCGTGCAGTGTGAGCAGAGGTGTTGGCACCATTTGGTTCTTATCTAGGGTGAAGGTGTCAAACCCCACAACTCAAATTTTAATTTACCAGAGATGAGCTTTGCCATCGCCCCTGCTGCATCTGGGATGGGCTGGTTTTTTGGGAAGGATTGTGCCTCTCTGTGTTTGAGCAACCTCTGATGCTGCAGCCTGAGCTGTGTTTGGTTGTTCCATTGTCTTAGAAATAATAAATAAGATGGAATTGGTATTTCATGTATTATTTTCCAAACTAATGTTGATCTTACAAGGCTAGGAAAGACTTGAGACAACTTTTTACACCAGAATCCCAAACTATTTATGGATTCAAGTACCCCATCCTTTAAACTCTCTGGGTTTTAAGTTGGTTGTTCATTTTCATAAAACTTTTGAGGTGAAATCACCTCACTGAACTTCAGGCAGCTGAGGCTTGGCATCCAGCCAAAGAGTGAAGCATCCCAGAAGGAAAATGTTTTTTAACCTTACAAATCTCCACTGGTTCACTGCAGCTCTAATTAGAGGCTCCCATAAGGGCAACTTCCTACAGTGAGAAGTGAGAAGAAAACCCCACAAAAACTGTAATATATACAAAGATAAGGCAAGTCATTGCAGCCTATAAAGCCACCAATTATGCAAGATTTGCTTGTTGGGTGTTTGAACTGTTACCACGGAATAAAATCCAGGTTTCCAGGCACTCTGGCATCATCTGGTGCGAAGGAACAAATGGGAAGCTCTAAACACACAGCGAGGCACTGCAGGTCCGTGGCCCCGACCGGAAACATTTAATTGCCACTGACAGTTCTGGCCAATTAAGCCCCTGCAATAATGATCACATCAGCAAAAATTACTGGATCTTTTATCCAGTATGAGAGCCACAGCTCCTAACTGGAATGTGGTTCCAATCTCTTCTCTCTCCATCCCTTGAACCAGCATTGGGGATTAGAGGGATCCATGGGTTGTGGACTTTGCTGGGGACCTTTGAGGAAGGCACTGGGGGTATTGCAGGGCAGGAGAATGGTGGTGGAATTTGTATTAGAGTGTGTTTAAAGTGAAGAAAATATTGCTGCTCCTCTCCTGCTGCCCCTCCAGACGTGTGTCTGCATTTTCACGTGTATCTGTATTTTCACATGTATTTGTATTTTCATGGCTTTTTGCACCACTGAGTGTGGGTTAATGAGACAGAGCCAAGCCTGGGCTCTGTCTTCAAAGGCAATTACTGGCCTGATGTCACCCTGGTGATTTGTGGGCAGGAAGATATTCCCTCCTTGCCATATAAACTCTGTTTATTCCTAGTTTCCAGTGCTATACTGTGTCAACAAACCTTTTTTAATCCCTTAATACCGTATGTGCTTCAGTGCATTTACATATAAATTCACATTTATGTCAACAGGCTCAGGGTGGGATTGTTGGGGTGTCTGTGCAGGGCCAGGAGTGGAACTGGATGATCCTGGTGGGTCCCTTCCCACTCAGGATATTCCATTATTCTATATGAAAATTAGATTATAATTCCTCCCTCATGTACTCTAATCCCTGTAAAGAAATCACAGCAATGTGGTACTCAAAACTTATTTTATACATCTTTTACGTGAAAGCACCAACAAAAACTCTTGATCAGCCTCAGGTTCTGCCTTTCTTGCCTTGTGGTGCCTCTCAAGTGTCTCTCAGCTGCTGGATGCAGAAGAGCCTCGGTGAGGGGATGACCTCGGCCCCCCAGTCCCTCTGCTCCCCAGCCCCTCTGCCCTCCCTCACCAGTTCTGCCCAGTTCCCCTCCCTATATCTCACCAGTGGTGGGACTGGAGTGACTGAGCTTCAGAATCACCTGGTAACAAGGGAGCCCAGAGGGAAAAAATGAACTGGAAATGGAATTGTAGAATCATCCAGGACCATCAAGTCCAACCATTAACCCAGTCACTCTGCAAGTTCTCAGGACACTGGGATCCCTGCTGGAAAAGAGTCCCAGCATCACCTGCTGAGCACAATCTCAGGGGGTCAGGGACTTGTGCCCCTTGCCTGACACACCCTCTGGTTTTGTGGGATTTCATGGTGTTGGTTGGTATGGGAAATGCTGTGTGTTTTCACTTTTATGTGTCCCTATGAGGTTTTTATTCTTTGGATTTCAATTTTAAGCTCTCTTCCTTTACAATTCATCCCTCATCCCTTTTAAAGTGATACAGGCTAATTTAATCAAGCGGTCTCTAGAATAATTGGTAAATTATGCTAATTTTTGGAGATTAAATTTTCTCTCTTTTTTGGCTCGTGAAATAATGTGCTCTTAACTCAGGAGAAACTTGCTTCTTTTTTTTATGGAGAGTTGGAATTGTTTCTTTAATACATTACAAGCCCATCAGGAAAGGATCACAGGGAATGTGAGCAGAGGGAATGGACACTGCACCAGCTGGAGCTGCAGCTTTTTGTGCCTGCCAGGAAAATCCTGAGTGGGAATGGGGTTTAACAGGAGGAGTTCAGGCCAGCCTAAAATCTGGATTCAGAGGAAGGAATCCACTGTTATCATGGAATCGTGAGCCATGGAATGGTTTGGGTTGGAAAGGACATAACAGTTCATGTAATTGCCACCTCCTGCCAGGGGCAGGGACACCTCCCACTGTCCCAGGTTGCTCCAGCCTGGCCTTGGACACTTCCAGGGGTCCAGGAGCAGCCACAGCTGCTCAGGGCAACCTCTGCCAGTGCCTGTTAAGACAGTTTAAGGCTCCTCATTGTTTAAATATCCCACAGTTGTCACTGGTGATGCTACAGATATGTTCATTTGTAGGCTCTGGGCTACAGCACCAGACTGGAACTTGCAGATCCCACATTTCCTGGGGCCTTTGGAATGGTCTTTGCCCCTCACTCAGCTGCTTTTATCAGTGATATGAACTGGGGTGATGACACTGGTTTGAGTTTGAGGGATTTGAAATCAGCTGCTAGAAAGAAACAACACAAAAAAGGAAACAACACAAAAAAGAAACAACTCTAAACCTCATGGTGTGGTCTGTTGGGCTTTCCCACACTGCTCAGAGACACATGTAGGGTTTTTTCCTTTATGTGGCATTTCTGTCAGCACCAGGAACAACTCGCAGCCCCAGCAAGAGCCACATCAAACCTCTGCTTCAGAGCATCAGCTGCACTGCTGGTGCAGGTAAAAATGCCTGTGCAAGTCAAGGGACCTGCTAATCGGGCCTTACAATAACTCTGTGCTCCCAAGCCCTGCAGGCAGTGTGGGTTTAGCTTTATTTTGCTCTCCAGCATCAGACTGCATCCCTAATTGCTCAGCACAGGAGCCACGAGGTGCTGTCAGCCAGGGCAGAGCCTGAGCTTCTCCTCTGCTCTCGAGTTATTTATTCTGGAGCTGTGTGAAGAGAGAGCTTGTCAGGGCCCTGCTTGTAGGGCTGCAGGAACACTTGTACCTTTTAATAAACAAGCTTCCCTAGGAGTGCTCAGCAAGACATCAGCTCAGATTCCCGTGATAAACAATATGAAGAAGCCCTTAATAACACTTGACTTACAGCAGAATTCCTTGTAAAGCCAAATGAATTTCTTTGCCTGGGGTGCAACACTGAGAGAAAATTACGAGAACAAGGACACAAGGAGTTATACACTTTCCAGTGTGCTGCTTTTTTTTTTTCCCCTGTGAAATGCTTGTTAGGTTGGTGGCAACAATTAAAGTCAAGAGGAGACACAAGCCTGCAAGCCCAGGCTGGCTGAATAAACAGAGTTTGGAACCTGAGCACATGCTGGGAGTCAGCATTCAGAGCTGAGTGTGAGAGCAGCCCCTGGGGAGCTCTGAACAGGGAGAGGACTGTCCCAGTGACACCTCTGGGGTCAGGCTAGAGGAGTGTTGCTCAGACACCTCTGTCTCATTATCCTCTTTTTTATTTTACCCCCTTTTCGCCTATTTTTTTTTGCCTGCAGACTACAAAAATCCATGGGAATACCAAATCTTTCACTGGCCATCCCATCCTTATTCTGTCTATAATCCCTAAAGAATAAAGTGGAAAAAACCAGACATTAATTCAACACCTAATTCCATTTCTGGTGGAAACTTGAATCCATTTGGTTGTTTGGCTGTTGGGAGGAGGCTCAGCGATGTCCATATGTCTCTTTGGGGGTCACTGTCCCTTCCTGCTCTTTTCCAGCGTGGCATTGACTCCTTTTTCTGTCCCAATGCCCTGCTGGTCCAGGGACAGATCAGTGTCCTCTCCCTCACTGCCATCCCTGTGTCTTTCCAGGGAAAAAGCACTTTCCTTCCTGTGGGAGGGAAGAAATGCTGATGCTCTGCCAGGGCTGGAGCTGCTCTTTTCCCTGACCTCTTTTCCCCTTGGCACAAATGGAATCAAGATGATCCTTTGCACTCCACAACCTCAATTCCTGCTCAGCAGGGCAGGGGACAGGAGATGGAATCTGGGGTTCTATCTGTGGGTCACGAGTGCAGACTGGGCTCCCAGGGAGGGGCATCAAAACTTGAATGGTTCTTTCAGTATCCTGGGAGAAATGGGGTGGTTTGGCTCGCTTCAAGCCTGGTTCTCTTCCAGGTGTTGCAGAGCATTCCAGGTGTCTTTGCTACTTCACTCACCTGAATTGGCTTCAAGGTTCATCACTTTGGTACCTGCCACGGAAACTGAACTGAAAGAATTGAAAACTGTATTGAAAGAAATGAAAACACTGTAAATTCACAATTCTGCTTTTGATTCCTGAAAAATCCAGCGCAGTGTTATCATTGCATGTTAGGGCTGTAATTTTGTATATGGGATAATTTTCATCCATTCTCCTGAGTTTATAATGGGATTTTTTTTTAATTAATGGATATTTCTGTGTGCTTTAAATCAGTTTGGCATTGGTGGAAGGGTAAAAAGGAGCATTGGCACAAATTATAATCTTCCCTGTTGTTTTTTCTTTTTAAATTTTCACCTATTTACGTCCCTATTTGTTAAATAATTATGGATTGGAAGGGATTGATTACAGATAATTCACTTCACTTAAAACCAGGGGTAACTTCCACTATCCCAGGTTGCTCCAAGCCCCATCCAGCCTGGCCTTGGGCACTTCCAGGGGTGGGACAACCTGTCCTGGTCTGGTTTAGTCCTTAATTACTTGAGGTGACCTCCTCCAGTCAGATCATCTTTGAAATTCCTGCAGATTTGCATTGCTCTAGGGATAATTGGAAAAAACCCCAGCTGGAATAGGAGCCCCCCACACCAAAGACGCACCTGGGGCTGCTTTACCTGGCACAGGTTGAAAAACATTGAGGAAAAATGAGGCTGTTTTGGCCATCTGATCAGATTTGAGATTAAAAAATGGGACAGCTGCAAAATTTAAGGTTTTCTGATCTTTGGGATTCACTGGAATTCAAACAAATCCCTTTAAAGCCTTTTCCAAAGATCAACAAACTCAAGGAGTTCACACAAGGTGGAACCAGATGATTCCGGCTCCCATGGCTGTTTTAATCTCCTGGCACTGTCACAGCTCTGTGGAAATTCTGAAATTCCAGGATATTTGGAATTTTGGGCAGAGGAAAGGCACTCTTGTATTAAGTTTTGGAACCAGGTGAAATAATTGATGTCCAAGGCTCTCCATAGGTTTTTGGGCCACTGATTTCTCTGTTTTGTTTCGTTGTCTAATTTTTAAATGAAGTTTTGTGCCATGCAAAGTGCAATTATTGTTGGCATTTTATTGCTGCCTGTGACTGCTCAGTTCTCCCTGGGTGCCAGTTTGGTCTGTAAAGCTTTGCCAGCACAAATCCAAGCCCAGCTTCCTGCACAGCCCTTCTAAGCCTGACTTAAAGACCCAGTTTATCAGTGCTGAGCTCCCTTTATTTTGCACGCAGCCTCACCCCTGGATTTATCCCACTGCTTACAGTGCAAGGCCCATCTCTTTTTCCATCCAGTTGCTCGTGAATAAGTAACCTGACACGTTGTCTCCTCAGCAGCTGCTTTTCTTCCCTTCCTCCTGCCAGTGATGCAGAAAGTCATCACGATTTGCATATGCAACACCAGCTCCGAGTCCCATTTGTGCATCCCGGGCCAGTGCCCGGAGAATAATGAACTTCCAAGTGCTGCTCCTGGACCTCCGTGGGGCTGGGAGCCTGTCTGGATGCGGCTCAGGTGGTGATCTATGGAAATTGTTGTTTTCTTACCCAGATTTAGTGGAAATTCAAGCACCCAGCGCGTCCCTGCCCTCTGGAACTCTCCAGCTGAGCACTTCACAGCCCGGCTGTCATCGTGGAAACTGCTGGAATACCATCCCACTCCAAATTCGGCACCTCTTGGGATGGGAAGGAATGCATGGAATGAAGAGGGATGAGGTGTACGTTTAGGGGTGGTAATTGTCTGTTTGCTAGAGGAAGGATACCTTGCAAATATGTCTTCTCCCCGTCCCTCTGATTGTTTTTTCTGCGGGGCATGGAGGTCTCTGATGAAGGAAAGAGGGAAAAATAAAAACAAAAATCTGACTTTGGAGTGGTGGAAAATAAAGCTGTGAAATAGAGGAGGCTGAGAAATGGGGAAAAAACCCAAACAACAATGAAAAGCAATCCAAAAATCCCCCCCAAAATCAACATAAATGTAACAATAATAATGATAATGATAATGATAATATAATAATAATGATAACGATGATACTACTACTACTACTACTACTAAATAAAAACAAAAATAAAAAAGGACTCAAATAATGGATGAAGACTGCATCCCTTCACCTGCAGTATCTTGTTTCATCCACTTGTGAAATCCAGGTCTGTGCCCAGTGCTGGAATTCAGGACAGAAGAGTCCCAGTTAAGGCATCCCACACTCATGTGCTGTAGAAATGCTTTATTTTGCTGTTTTCATTTCCAGTTTATTTTCGATGTGGAATTCAGAGCCATTTACAGTCGTTCTTCTGCCTGGTTGTCATCCTGTGCCCGGAGCCCTCCGCGCAGAGCAGGGTGTTAAATGGCTTGATAGAATCACGGCATTCTTTTTATGCCTGTAATTTGTAAATCAGTTAGCTCAATCAGGAGATAAAAAGCTGAATTGGCAGCAGGGGCGAGTTGGGGGTTTTGTTATTCCTTTTTCTAGACAGAGACACAGATTTGCCAACACCAGTGGCAAATCTTGGAAGCTGCTCCCAGGGTGGGAAGCACAAGGGGTTGAGGATGAGACAGCAACACGTGGAAACTCAGTTTGGTTAAATCGCCTGTTTTGAGGAGTCCTACACAAATTCCAGGCCAGGTTGGACCTGACTTGGAGCATCCTGGATTAGTGGAAGGTTCCCTGCCCATGGCACTGGATGGGATTTAAGAGCCCTCCCAACCCAGTCCAGTCTGGGACTCTGATTCTAAAAGAAGCAGCTCGTTTGAAAAATCCCAATAAAATAATGAATACCTCAATCAGGTATCCACAAGCAAATGAAGAAGAGCACAGCAAAAGTTTTCTGAAGGAGGTCTGAAAGGCAGAAATCAGAACTCTGCTGTTTACTCCTTCTGCTTTATCCTTCCCCCTAGAGTTCCTTTTTTGCTTTTCCTTATGGTTCAGTGCTCCCTGCAACTAATTCTGGCTCCTTCATAAGCAAATTTGTGTTGAATGAAGCATTCCACAAGAGCAGTTTAAACCCAGACAATGGGCTAAAAAGTGCATCTTTCCCCTCAGTTGCAAATTCATCTGTTGCTAATTAGAGGAAGGACCAGATCGAACATTTGTTTTGCTTTCCAACTCCGAGACACGTGTTGGTAAAAGCAATTAGAGTTTTAGTTCTATAAAACAGCCTCTGGTTTGTTTATGCAGAGATTTGATGTGGGTACATTACTAGAAGTCCATCCACATGAATGAAGCCC
>VZTD01001069.1:0-32333 GCA_013397725.1 Rhagologus leucostigma | reverse complement strand
GGGGTGAGTGGCTGTTCCAGAGTCTCTTTCTGGAGTATGAGGGCTTGGGTTTGTTTTAAAAACTCAGAAGGTTCTCACCCAAGATTTCTTTAGACAGCTGATAGAATTTTTCTTTAGAGACATGAAATTTCTTTTGGTATTTTGCCTCAGGATTTTTTATTCTTGAGCTGTGTGAAAAACGAGGTTTACTCTCCTGTGAGAATTTAAAAGTTTTAATAAAGAGACAATAAGGGACAAAAACAATAAAGCAAAATTTACAGTGCTTGGGTACCCTTGGCTCTCAGCCAAGAGAGCACACCTGCTATTGGGGAGACACCCTTTACATACCTTCACTATTTAATGCATATTCATAAACAATAATACATATTCAAACTTTCCCCCAAACTAGTTTACATATTCCAGGAACTGTTTAGCAGGGCTCCTCCTCGGGTCTGCCTTTTTCAGAGCATGTGTATTTCTTGGCTGTGGTTTTAGTCAGTTTTTATTATCACCTCCAGTCTGGGCTGTGGTCCATGGCTTTTGCAGACGGCAGTTGCTGATAGCGGACAAGTCAGTAGCAGAGGTCTTCATTATACATTCATTGGATGTTATCCAACCAAGCAAACAGTTCAATTACCACAAGCATAACTATATCAGCTATTTTACTACTATTAATAACAGAAATAAAGGCATTAGTTATTGTTACAAAAACTATATAGCAAAGCTACTTTAACATTATATATATAGCACCCACTTTAATATTTGCGGAAAGCCAATATTAAAATATGTATTTATCACAAGCTGGACATAAAGTTCTTTACAGAATGGGGTGCTCTGAGAGCACAGTGAGGCACCAACCAGGACAAAACCACTCCTTATATTCCAAAACATCCCATATTTTCTGGAGTGAATACATGATACATGCCCTTGGTTTTGAACAGATATGAAATTAGAAATTCTCAGTCTCATTTGCTGCTCCCACTCTGTCCCTCTCCTTCTCTCACAGCACCATTAATAAAGAATAATATCAGGAATCAAAAGAGCTTAGAGAGAGTTTTTTCCTTGTGGAATAACTTGGACAAATAAAAGAGAAAAATTCCATCTATTTTTGGGGTATTAACATTACGCAAGGTGCTCAGTAGCATCACAGACTTCTGGCTTTCAGAGGTTTTCTCTCAGCTCTGCAGAAATGAATCAATTACAATATAATTGTTTAAAATAACAATAATACTCCCCATGTGTCTTGTTTCCTTTAAGATAAATTTAATTCTTCACCCAAATGGGACCTTTCCCAGCCGCCTTTCACTCCCTGCATCTGGGTACCCAAAGAAATTCATCCTAAATCAGATTTTACCTGGATTGTTAATATTGTATCCAGCTGGTTGGGCCCCTGAGGTTTAAGGTCCTGTTGATGCTTCCCTCAGAATTCCCCTCTTGCTCAGACTTCAAAATTTGCCCCAAAAGGAGAAAACAAAACCCTCCAGCAGCAAATTCCGGCTGACATCAGAACTGAAAGGGCTTTAAGAATCCCTTAAGAGGCATAATAAGCTAGCAGGGGGTGAGCCAGGAGCCCTCTTTGGAGAAATCATAAAAGCAGCTCAGAAAAGACCTGGGCTCCTCCTGCACTGGGAATGTGCCATTGGCACAGGGATTGCCTTGGAATTTATTGATGTGATAACAGGAAGGAGCAGTAGGAAAAAAGAAATGGCACCAAACACCAAATTAAGCACGTTTATTGAGAGTGTGAATCAAAGGTTTATTGTGTAGAGGTGATGCTGAATTACAATGAAAATTGACTTAGGTGACCCAGTGTCACCTCTGCTGTCCAGGATGCAGCATCTGGAGAGACCCATGGAATTCCAGGATGGTTTGGGTTGAAAGGACCTTAAAGCCCACCCAGTGCCACCCCTGCCATGGGCAGGGACACCTCCCACTGTCCCAGGGTGCTCCAACCTGGCCTTGGACACTTCCAGAGATCCAGGGGCAGCCACAGCTTCTCTGGGAATTCCATCGCAGCCCCTCACCATCCTCATAGGAAGGAATTTCCTTCCCAATATCCAAACTAAATCTACATTAGGATGCTGAATCCTGGCAGATAAACAGCAGGAGGGGGCTGTGGGAGAGGGGGCTGTACCCAAATCACTTCCCTTGAGTGCTCCTGGACCTTTCCTCAGCATCCAGCCAGGAAGGGAATGATCTGTTGGAGCTCTTTCCCCCAGTAACTGGAGATGTGAGGATGAAAGGAATGAAATCCAGGCTTTTGGTGGCGTGATAAACATTTAATAGCAGGGTGTAAATGCCAGTCTGATAAAGTGTTTAACGAATTTAAATTCCATTGTTGACATTAATTCTTGGAGGAGGATTAGACTGCAGTGAACAGGAGCCACTTGGCTGCTGAATGGTGACGCTCACACTCCTTTTGTGTTCATTAATGCCACCATTTTAATTAATGCATCTCAGATCCCCTTAACGTCCAGCTGAATGGGTGTTCAGACCTGCACGGTGGAGGGTGTCTGGTACTTTGCAAACTGGGCTTTTATTTTTCAGAGCTTTTCTAAATGAATGCAAAGACAATGCACAACAGGCTCTTGTAAAACCAAAATTAACATTAAAAAAAAAAAAAGATACTTTTTGATTCCTGTTCCCTCAGTTTGATCAGGGGAATGAATAGATTATTAAGGCTCAATATCCTTATATCATCTCCTGCCATCAGGACAGGCAGGAAATAAGTACCCAAATCACTAAATTGCTTCAAAGCTGCTTGGCAACTGCAAATTGCAAAACTGATCATCTGACTCCATTATTACTTTTTTCAAAGGAGAGAAGAAGGCAGGGAAGCAGCTCAGGATTGTCACCAGCAGTAAATCCTGGTGCAGCCATCAGGACTTGGTCAGAAGAATGGCAGAATGCAAAACATGCAACAGCTCCATCACTAATCATAAACCCAGCTGGGCTTCCCTTTGCCTTTGTCCTTTCCACTCCCTTTCAGCCCCAAACCTAGCCTAAATGTGAATATAACTTAAACTTGGCTGGTTTTGTCCGCGAGCTCTTTCATATCCAAATAAATTATTTTGGATTCACTGATTTTTTCTGTTTCCTTCTTTCTTCCACCTGGATTTTGTAACCTGGCCCTGGAATAGAGAGAGACAAGTCCCATGCAGGACTTGGGACAGGTTTCTGACTCATGCACATGAACCCCTGTCTCTGAAGAACTGCAGAGAACCTGCTGTGGATAATTACAAAAATTATGGAGAGATTGGCTTTTCCAAGGCAGCAAAAACTGGGAGCTGAACTTTTGCTTCTCCCATCACCTTTCTCTAATGGAGGCTCCTCTGTCCTTTCCAGAATGTTCCAGATGTTTTATTCATTGTGCAGGTGGCTCAAATCTCTTTCTGTTCCTAAGAGCTCTTGAAATCACTTCTTAGAGGTAGGAAATTACTCAGGGTGTCTTTTGTGCCTCATGGATATTTTCAGTGCATCCCAAAGGAGCTCTGCAGCCCAGCCCAGCTCCATCCCTTCCTGCTGCTTGTCCCTGTTCCTCTGGTAAAATTAAATATTCCATGTTTGTAGAAACATGTGGTGCAGCAGGTAGGCACCATCTCCAGCCTGGTGATCATTTTCCCAAATAAACTCTTTGTCCAGGCAATCTGCCCTTGGAGCTCCTTTTTTCCAGGTTCTTTTCCCCCTGCTTCTTTCCCCACTTTCTTCTTCTTTTACTGAGGAACTTTTTGCCTCTTAGTCATGGGCAAGGGCTGATGGAACGCCGGGGACTTTGTGCAATCAGTACTCACAGAGGGGAAATAGGGGAGCTGTTGGAAAATATACCAAGTTTAAATTTTTTTTATTTTGTAACTTTAGTCAGTTTTCACAGAATCACAGAATGAACTGGGTTGGAAAAGACCTTTGATATCATCAAGTCCAACCTATGCCTTTGCCCTGGGGGAACGGAATTAGAGCTTTTTTCCAGGGTTTGTTTCCACCAGGTGAGGCCTGATAACATCTCAACAGGCTGGGAGCAGCACAGAGGACGCACAAGAGACAACAGCGGCCATCAAGGGCCAGTAACGAACATCAGCTCCACACAACACCCCTGGCATGGTCGGAGGCACCTGATCTGAGAAAAGAAAGATGAGGACCTAATCAGCATCTGAGGCGAAGAGATCTGTAACAAATAGGAAACAAAATCCTAAGTACTGAACCAATGAACACTGAACCAATTAAGTTCTATGGGTTTTGACTGTATAAAGTTTGTGAAAAATCTGGTAAAATTCATGTGTCATGGAATGATTTTGTCTGTACACCTGGGCTATATGTGGATGAAATGATTTCTGTTGCACATCCTGGCCAGAAATAAAGTAATGCCTTGATTCTCTAACACTAAAATGTTGTTGGAGGGTTTTGTTTTTCCCGCAGTTTTTGTGACAGAGCTATTGGGAGAAGGAAATGAAAATGGAATTTTTTTGCTTTCCAGGACCGAGAGCAGTTCCAGACAGGAGAGGCAATGCTGTCATTTGTGTTTAGCCCTCAGACGGGCTGATGCTTTTTTGCTTTGTTTCAGGGTTAACTCTTTATTAAGATCACTGCCTGTGCTGGGTTTCACTGCCTTAAACATTTCCTGAACATTTCTGTACAAGGCAAAGAGGGTTTTAGTGGAGCTTTGGAAATGAGCTGTTCTCTCCCAGTGATGGGAAGAGGCAGAAGGGAAAACAGATGAGAAAAACAATGAAAATGCCCAGATTGTGCATCCTTGAAATGAACTGGGATGATTTTAAGGTCCTTTCCAACCCAGGCCTTTCCCTGACATGTCCTGCCATGGACTCTGCTCCAGGGAAGGTGAATTTAAAGATCTTTCACAGCTTTGTTTCAGGTGTTTTACTCCTTCCCTGGCAGTGCATGATGCCCATAAAGGGTTTTGATCAATTCTGGGGGGGAAACTGTATTGTGTCCCACTTGGCAGAGATACAAAATGAGGCTCAAAGCCACGCTGGGGCTTCCCTGGAACCACACTGGGAGGAAAAAGCAGGGATAGGATCACCCCACGCTGGCAACAGAGATGTCTGTGCAAGGTGCAGCTTAAATGGCGCTCACTGTGGAGCTTAGAAAAGGGAAACAAACCCCTGAAAGACCTGTTCCTGTACCTCAAAACCTGCAGGATCTTGCTGAAAAGCCAAAATTCACCTCAAGACTTGTGAAAAGAAATTTAGAAGTATCAGTAAAAGATTCCATCACCTTGGCTATGCTCACCCTCTGCTGTGGCTTCTGAGAACACAACAAAGAGCCTCAGTTTTTGTCCCTTTTTGAGATGGGTTTAAACAGTCAGCTCCTGTTTACGTTTTCTCTGCAACGCCTCTGTACAGAAACACTATCAGGGAAATGGATTTTGCTCTGGGCGTATCTTTCTTTCACTGTGACTTACAGAAAACCTGCCAGGTAAATGTTTGTGGCCTCACACAGGTCTGCAGATTGCTGCTATCATCTTGATGACAAAAATATGGGACTTTCATTTCTGCCATCTGGGAGTTAGGAGGTTAAGAAAATTACTTAAATTTTTCCTTCATTTTCCCAGAGTGTCTTTTGAAAGGAGAAATACCCACGTCAGTCCCAGAACCACTGAGAAGAACCCTGCTCTTTCTCACTCCTCCAAATGGAACGACCAGAAAATTGACAGCCAAGCTAAAAGGGAGGGAAGCTCGAGGGGCGAGCAAAGGACAATTTCAGCTCCTCAAAAATCAACCTGTGCTGCAGGAGGGGTTGGGCACTCACTTAACCTGTGGTTTAGACTCAGTTCTGCTCCTTGTCTGACAGATCCTAAACATCTTGTGGGGTTTTTCCCCATCACTTCCATTATTCTGTATTTTGGAGGATGCAGAAAATCTGTGTATAAATCCAGTGTGGAGATTTAGGACCCATCCATTTGTAGGAGCTCTCAGTAGTTACTTATAAGGCGTCAGATTTCTTCTTCTTCTTCTTCTTCTTCTTCTTCTTCTTCTTCTTCTTCATCAGCATCAGCATCAATTATATTTTATATCTTTAGTATTATTAAAATTTTTATTATTTTTATTATTATAATTATTATTTCTGGTGATTAATAATTCAGGACTGCTGAAGAGGATTCTTGGTTGGTTTCCATCTGGGAAAACATGGGTCGTGTAGGAGAGTGTCAGTCGTGGCAACAATCCCCCTTCCTAAATATTGGCTAAATTTTGCCTTTTTTCTTGCATATGAGTCTCAGATTGGTTCTTGGCACTTTAAAGGGCATATAGTAAAGGATCTATAGAAGAGTCGCAGCCTACCTGGATCTCAGAGCATATTTTATTTGCTTTAGCTGGGCTTTTCCTGTTCTAATTTTGCCCAGGATTACCAGAAAAAGTGAGCCAAAAAGATTCTCCATGTGCAGCTATTCCCTGTCACTAGCTGGCAGTGACAATCCACTCTGGGCTCCCAGGGAATGGGGGAAAGGGCACTGCTCTGACACAACTAATAATCATTTGGGGGGAAAAGACAACAACAAAAAAGGCAAGTCTGGCTTTCCTTTGCCTCTGTGTTTAAAGCTGAATTCACCAAGAGGGATTAGAAGGAGATGATCTTTAAGGCTCTTTCCAACACAAACCATTCCATGATTCTTTGATTTATACATCCAGAAAGAAGGAATGCAATCCATTGGCAGTGGAGGGCTCAGACTTGAGCAGATACTGCTGGAGATACTCTTCTCCTCAGCACACAGTGAGAAAGAGGATGGCCCAGCCCTCACGGATCATGGCACAGGTCATGCATGTCCAGGAAGCTTTTTCCCTTTTGGAGCTTCTTCCTGTGCTCAGATCTTCAGCATAAAATACCAACTTCATTTACTTACTGCTGCAGCGGCTGAACCAGCAGCTGTGGTGGCCGGGGGTCAAAGGACTCAGGTACACGAGAGGCCCGCTGGTGGGCAAACTCCGAAGTCTAAAATCACCCCTTAGGTCAGGATGATAAAAGCTTCTCCCATCAGGCCTTGTGACCCTGTGGAGATTCGGTCTGTCTGATTGGCCAGCATCCAGACGCCCCTTGTAGCCCTTGAAGGGTTGTAATCCAGCCCCCACTCCGCCCCCTCCTTCTCCCCGTTGGTTGGTGTTGTATTACCCCGCCTCCTTTCTGTATAAGTGTGTCACGGGGACTCGGCCGCTCTTTTTATCCCTGGACTCCTTTGTTGTGGTTTAGCAATAAACCCTCTGGAACTCTATACAAAGAGCCGCCGCCTGACTCTGCCTCTGGTGCCGCCTGAGCTAGCCAGCTTCGTGTGAGCGTGGCTGCGTGTTTCCACCGTACAGGTGAGAGAGCTGGCTTGCGAGTGTGCCAAGAAGCACCGCCGGAGCGGTTCCTCGCTAAGGAACGCTTCAGGAATAACGCAGCAGCTTCCCCACCAAACACCCACACGGCGATAACTTATTTCTGTATTTCCATCTCACAGAAGCACCAAAGAGCAACAGGCCTAGAGCTGAGAATGGACTCAGAGCTCCAGAGCCCTCAGAGGAGGAATTGCAGTGAATTTGCAGATACTTCTGGTGCTGCAGGGGGAGCACGGACAAAGAATTATGCTGAGAGAGAAGGAGCCCCCAGTTTGTATTGTGCACCCCATAACTGGGGGATCTGGGCTGTTTAAATGGTGCCAACAGGACGGACATGGGGACATGTCCTCTTTTTACAGAACTTTTCAAAATGTATTTTCTATAACTTATCATTCTCTTAATTGCTACTGCAGAGTCTGATCATTTTTTAAACTTTTTAACTGATGCAGCATTGAAAAAAAACCAGCAGCTTGCTCTTGTCTATCAAATTCAGTGTCATGTGGTTTGGATGCAAAAAAAAAAAGACCTCAAAGTGGTCATTTTAATGAAACCACAGACAGTGTTTTCAAGGGCTTTGTTGTCTTCATCATGTTGTAGTTTATCCTGGAGCAGGAGGCAGGGGAGTGGTGCAGCGAGAGAATAAAAACCTCCAGGGAAGGGGCAATTACAGTGATTAAGCAGCTGACTGGGCCCTGCCCTTGTGCTGTGCAGTTTCTGTCTCTGCAGTGGTTACCCGGCTCCTGGTAATGAATTGTTGAGGGGCTGGGACCAGGTCTCCATTTGAAATCCATGGAAATACTCCATGTTTCTCACTGTAAATGTCTGATCCTGCAGGAACCTTTGATTTCTGGGGCTGCTGCTCTTTCAGAGAGTGTTTTGTCACTGGAGCTGCCAGGCCCAGTCCCACACTGGGGCAGAGAACATTTGTGTTCATTCAGAGGCATGGGTTGGTTTGGGATTTTTTTATGGAGAGTTGGGGTGTTCCCATGCTTATATCCAAGTCCTGGAGCTCAAAACCATAAACCAGCCACTAAAGAGAGACCAAACCACTCCTGCACGACCACTTCTGCAATATATTTAAAGAAATATGATTTTCGAAAGAATAAAAATACAGAGAAGGCCATATTCCCATCCTGGGTGCTCACAGACCACTTCAGGTTTTCTGGTTCCTCTCTTCACAATGAGAATGAGGGTTGTGTCCTTCAGATGAATAAGAAATTTTCCATCTTAAGCGTTAAGAAAAATGTTCTGCAAGGTCATAAAATTCTTGGAGTGTTGTGGTGGCTCAGCCCACTTTACAACCGCCGTGTTACTATGAAGTGGTCTCCCCCCACACCACTGTGCTAGAAAGTTCTCCCTTTACCGAGACCCCACTGGTCACTGGTCCTCTCCCCCCTCCCCTCCCTTCCCCCATTGGCCCCTGTTATGTCACTCAACCTTGCCTCTACCCCCTAGCCCTCAAGACTATTGGCTTCTGATGCTCTGCCCACCCCTGGGACCCTCCAGGATAAAATCACGTGCGGGCTTTTGTTCTTGGTTCTTTGCCTCTGTTCCCTTTGAGTGCATTGGTGCCATTAAACGCCTCGGAATTGCACGCAGAGAACCCCTCTCGCCTTTTCGTCTCCGGTTCGCACATAGCCCATGTGTGTGAGTGCCTGCTCGCGACTGCCTGCGAGGGTGAGATCGTGTGCCCGCGTGGGTGCTGGCAGAGCGCTGCCTAAGCGTCTCCACAAGGCACCCTGTGGAAAAAACGCGGCATCGATCCACCGACGCCAGCACCGCTATGTTGGAGTCCTTAACAGTAGAATCACAGAATCATGGAATTAATCCTGAAATGGATGGGACCCACAGGGATCATCCAGTCCAACCCCTGGCCCTGCACAGATATCCCATAATCCTAAACGCTCCTGGAGCTCTGGCAGCCTGGGGCCGTGCCCATTGCCCAAGGAGCCTGGGCAGTGCCCAGCACCCTCTGGGGGAAGAACCTTTCCCTAAAATCCAACCTAAATTTAGCAGCACATGCTGAGCCCTCAGCCTTTTCAGAAAACATCCCATGAATATAAAAATTACAGGTGGTAAAACATAGGATTCTCAGATAAACAGGGATTTCACTGCAGGCAGTGGAGTCTGATTTTCAAGGCAGGTTCTGCTGGATCATTGAAAAATAATCTCATTTAGGGGTTTTATTCTTACACCTAATGTTGGTTTCAGAAATCTATAGTTCACTGCTGCATCTTTCCCAGATTTGTCTCTTAATTCACCGGCCCATGTGATGTCTCATATTTTAGACATCAGAGAGTTTTTCCTGGAATAAGGAAATACTAAAAAGTTATTTGCAGTCATTCAGTGTTCCCTCCCCTAATGGATTCTGTGGCACTCAGTGTGCACTTACCTCACTTTTATTTCTGCCCATCACCCTGGCATCGGAGTTTTTCCCATCATAGCAAAATCTCCTTCCCTGAAATGCTGCTGGGGAGAGTGGAGGGGCTGTTTGCTTTAGGAAAGAAATCCAGGAAGGCAAAGCTTAACGAGGAGCAGCAGCTGCATTTCGGAGACTCTGAGCTTGCAGGCCACATCAGGGGTCTGTGTTTGAGTCTGGATGTGATAAGGGATCTTCATGGACTCACCCTCCAGTGCCTGTTTTCCCAGGGGCGATGTCACACAGCTGGTGGGATTCCTGGAAAATTGGTTGTGGTGACCTCTTTGGGAGCTGCTGCTGGGGCAGTGCAGATCCCACAGGAGTTCCTCCCTCTCCTTGTCTGGGCTGCTGGAGTGGCTTCCAACATCCAGTGGCCATTCCCTGGGATACTGGGAGTGAGAGTCACAGGAGTGAGAGTCACACTTGGAGTGGGGGTGCTTTGATTGAGGCTGTAAAGACCTGTTTTCATTGCCTTTGGATCATGGAAACACAGAATCTTTATCTATTATTGTATCAGGGATTCCTGGAATGGTTTGGGTGGGAAGGGACCTTAAATCCCATCCAGTGCCACCCCTGCCATGGGCAGGGACACCTCCCACTGTCCCAGGGTGCTCCAAGCCCCGTCCAACCTGGCCTTGGGCATTTCCAGGGATCCAGGGGCAGCCACAGCTTCTCTGGGAATTTCATCCCAGCCCATCCCCACCCTCACAGGGAAGGATTTTTTCTTGGCATCTACTCTAAACCTCCTCACTTCCAGTTTGAAACCATTCCATGTTCTCTGAAACCTGAGGAACTGCAGGCTCCTGTGGAATTTATGGAGTACTTGGAGCCCATGGTTTAAACGAGCAGTGCCAGGCACCCATCAGTCTCTGCTCGTGTCTCCAGTGTCATGTATTTCTCCTGGTAATTTGTGAGCCTGTCCTTCCAGCAGGTGCTGTAAGCCAAGCCTATCCTATAATCTGTCTTTTCCACTCAGAATACAGGCACAGCCACTCTGTGTCACTTCTCTGGGAAGAGCATCTGTGATGACAATGCCACTTGAGCTCATGTCCCCTGTTCCTCAGTCCTTTGAATCCCCCCAAAGCTGCCCTTTAAACCAAACCCTCTGTGACCTTTCCAAGAGATCTCCAAAGTTTCCTCCCCCCTGGGGGTATTGTGAAGCTTAATTAATGTTTGTAAAGTGTCACAAACTCTTTGGATGAAAGTGCTGGGGCTTATTAATATTAATAATAACAGATGAGCCCCGGCAATGCTCTGGTACAGTAGAATGAATTAACATGAATCAAGCAATCAACAACAACAAATCAAGCCCGGAGCCCCGGGCAGGGCGTGCAGCTGGTGGGATGTGACAGCCGAGCCCGCTTGGGTTCTCCTCAGTCATTTCCATTGGAATTCAAACTGTCTCCCGTGGCCCCACGGCAGCCACGAGTCACCTGCAGCACAGATTTGCTTTTTCCAGTCCAGGCTTTGCGTTGTCATCGTCTGCGAGTCGTCTTCAGGATGACCTGAGTCAACAGAGGACTTTTTGGGAGGTTTTGCAGACACTTGGGGCAAATTTGGTGCCATTCCCATGGGGACATTGGCCCAAGAGAGACTTTTTCCTTCTGCAAGGCTTTCGCCACAGTTCTCACTGCATTTATCCATGACGGGGTTGTTCCTTCTACAAAGGAGTTGACTGAAAAAATAGAGAAAAAAAAAAGTAATGAAGGCACAGAGACTGGATAATCTGCCAGTGCCTCCCAGTTTATCCAAGGAAAAGTGAGATACACTTCCAGTACCTCAAGGGGGCTTACAGGGGGCTGGAGAGGGACTTCTCACAAGGACATGGAGTGGGAATAGTCTTGAGCTGAAGGAGGGAAGGTTTAGGTGAGATACTGGGGAGAAATTTGTTCCTGTGAGGGTGGGGAGGGGCTGGGATGGAATTCCCAGAACAGCTGAGGCTGCCTCTGGATCCCTGGAAGTGTCCCAGGCCAGGTTGGAACACCCTGGGACAGTGGGAGGTGTCCCTGCCCATGGCAGGGGTGGCACTGGATGGGATTTAAAGTCCTTTCAACCCAACCCATTCCATGATCCCATAGTTCTATATGGGCTATGTCAAGTATTTTAATCCTAAACTACATCATTCCAGCTGCTGTGCCTTCCTTTCCTGGCACAGGAGGGTGGAAGAGCCCAAATGGAGCAGAAATGGGTTCCAAGGATTTCACTCTCATTCACTGATGTCACACCAGGCCAAAACAGCTGCCCCAGACCTGCATAATCTGATTTTTCTCGTCAGTCCCCTCTCCCTTCTCTCAGCAAAATGCAGAGAGACAAGAGAAATTCATGTGTATAAACTATGGAGTGAAAAGCTGCCATAACCTCTGTAGATCACAATAAAAATCTGCTACACAGAAAAAGAAATGAGGAAGCCTCAGGGCAATTTCCCTCGGAAAAATGGATGGAAAGGAATATCTATATTTTCTTGGATTATTGAGCAAGAAGTTGGGCTATTTAGGAAAACATATTAATGATCTATGATAGGGGCTTGGAAGATTTTCATTGTTCCTTTCTCAAAGAGCAGCTGGAATCATGTAATTGCTGTGTCTCAGGATGGAGAGATTCACTCCACGGAAAATGCTGAAATTTCAGGAGAAAACTTTACGTGCTGTTGGAGCAAGTTTGAATTCTTTGACTGAATGTGACACAAAATGTTCTTTCACTGGATTTGTACGGCTATGTGAGAGGAAAAGGGATCTGGGAGGGAGGGGCTGTGTGGATTCCACTTTTCCAAGTGTTCTCCCTGAGTTTCTGAGCCCTGCTCACTGAATTTCCATGTCCAGCCTGGGATCTGGCAGCCTCACTGGAGAACTGTTGGATTTATTTTATCCCGGCAACTTTTGCTTCACTCTGTGCAAATCTTTGCTCTAGCACGCTTGGCATTTGGCAGGCACTGACCTCGAGCTTCCTGTTTAATTAACATAACTTGGACATGGAGTAAAGCCCTAACAGTGGGTGAACAATTCCTCTTAATCTTCCTGCCTCTTCTCTTCCCAAAGTGTTTCTACCAGCCCTGGATTTGCAGTTATGAACATCCCAGACTGCCTTTGAAAGAGCTGATTTTTTACGCCATTGGCCCATTTTCCATGTTTTTTTCCAGTGTGATCATGCAAAACCCAACATCCACCTGAGCACATTCCTATGTATCATACACATAAATAAATAAATAAATATATATATATATTTATATAAGGAGTTCCTCCCTGTGAGGGTGGGGAGGGGCTGGGATGGAATTCCCAGAGAAGCTGTGGCTGCCCCAAGATCCCTGGAAGTGCCCAAGGCCAGGCTGGATAGGGCTTGGAGCACCCTGGGACAGTGGGAGGTGTCCCTGCCCATGGCAGTGGGTTGGATTTACATGACTTTTAAGGTTCTTTCCAACCCAAACCATTCCTGGTTTCTCTCCATGGAAATGCAGTCATTGTCCTCTTTTCCTGGCCATCCTTTAAGCTGCCAGATGCTCAGGAAGTTGAAGTGCCCAACAAATTCACCCCCACTCCTGTGCTTTGATAATTCCTTGTTCCAGCTCTTCCTCTCAAGGACAGGATTTCACATCACAGGGCATCAGTCCTTCCGTGCGGTGTTTTCCCTTGGGGAATAATTTGCTTGTTGTCATGTTGGGTCATTTATTTACTGAGGCAGGGCAAGCCCTGAGCTGATGCTTTTCATCACAAACAGATTGGAAACAGAGTCCCTGAAGTGGTGTGGGGAGACATTAAAAGACTTTAAACCTGTAATTATGGTTGTGGCCAGATTTTCACACCACAGACCACTGGCAAAATGTGCATTTTTTCATTCAATATAATTTCCAGGATTTTTTGGAGTGCACCTTTGCTACAATAACCCACTGTGGTGAGTTATTTCCACAGCCTGATTTCATCTCCTCTTTCTATGCCCCAGTATCTGTGGAGTTTGTTGTCATCTGATTCAGTCCTTTTTTGCTGTATTAAACTGTTTTGTACGAAACTTTGCTGTATAAAAGTCTTTTTTTTTTCCTGTAGCAACAGCCCAGACACTTGGTTAGGTTCTTTTTTGTATTGCTTTTAATTCCCGCTGAGAACATTAAATCCCAAAATCTCAGATTCTACCCCCCTCCATCCCCCAGTAGCCCAGGGAACTCCAGTGTTTACGAGTTTAAGAAATTATTGTGGCTTGCAAAGACATTGCTGTTACTTTAAACAATTCTGCCCAACAGAGATTAGCTTTTAGCAACATCATATTGAGGATAATCAGGATGATTACATGAATATCCAGTGTTTTCTACATGAATATTAAGCAGCCTCAACTTCAGGAAAGCCTCTTCCACTGCGTTTTTTTTGGCAAACTGCATTTTTTTTTCAATTTCTGACTCTGTGAAATGAGCGAGAAAAAATGAAGTGGGCTGGGAAGCGTCTGAAGTCGGAAATGTATCCCTGTCCTTCAGTTTTGTGGCAAATAATTGGGCCCTGCAGGAATTGGCTGTGGAGCTGCTCTCTTGGCGGGTACTCAGTGCTGGCTAGGTTTTCCAGCTGCCTCCCAGCAGGAGATTTTGGCAGGAGCCCTGAGGAGTGACACCCCAGAGGAGGAGGAAAGGGGGGCTCAGATCATCCAGAGTTCAGTGGGGATATCTCCGTGGGGGAAAAAAATCCAGATATTTCAGTAAATTCCCTTTATGAGGGGTAATTCCCTGCCAGGATTTTGTTGTCCAGCACTGGGCACCTGTCACTTACTTGCTTTTCAAACTTTACAGGTCATTTTGCTGTATTTCCATGTGTATAATTACGTGGCCTTGTAAGCACACGTGAGTCCTTGGGTTTGGGGTTCACTGAGTTCAAATTCAGCTGGAAATTTTGCAGGGAAATCTCTCCCAAGTCCTCAGCAGTTTAGGACTAGAGATCCCCTTTCTGTGGTGCTAATGCACAGGGTTGGGTGCTCCATGTGGAGGTCAAAGGGTTCAACCAAAGAGACAACTCACGGATTTTAGAGACCGAGGACAACATTTGACTATTTTGGGCTAAATTTAGGTGTACTTTAGCATTTGCATTCCCTTCTTTGAACTTAAACTCTGCTGAATCTTTAGGGTTGGAAAAGACCTCCACAATCAAGTCCAAGGTTTGGCTGAATGCCACTTTTTCTCCCCAATTTGTCCAAGGGTAGTAACATTTCCTACTGGGAGATCACAGTCTCTCCTCTGCACAGCTGATCCTGGTGGACGGACTTTCAGTGGACACAAACCTCAGGAGAATTCAGGCTTTTTAATACTCAAATGATGTTTAAAGATTGAAATGAGGCTCTAGATGACCATCGTTATGTTGTTAAAAGCAGAAAATCCTCTGTACTCACCCATTTTCCTCAGTGAGCCTTAACCCAGCTTGAGGCTCCACTGGTTAAACCCAGAATGCAGCATTCTGGTTTAATGCTGAGCATTATAATAAATGGGGGATGTTGTTCCACATTCCAGCACTTTTACAAACCTCTTGCCATGCAATTCTTCCGTATTTTCAAATAACAACACCCAATTAAGCACTTGAATCAGTGCTGCCCTCAGCAGAGATGTAATTAAGCAGGTGTTTAAATCCCTTGTTAAATTAGTTTCTTATATTTTTCTTTCCTAATCTCCCATTACTATTCCTGTGCAGGAAAATAATGGGAAAACAAATGAATCCTGAAGCTCTAGCTCCGGGCTTGTAGGGGTCAAACTGTATCAGCCATGCAAAGAAGATCTATGGGATCTAATCAAATTTTGGGGGAAAAAAAGCAGCTTTAAAGAGGAGCTGGTGGATAACAGCAGTGAAAGGCAAAACATCACTTCCCTGGGAAGGAAAAAATGTTAAGTGAAATAAAAATCCACTTCCAGAAGGGCATTATGTGGCACTTTTCCCAAGTAATGGCTCGACTGCTGTAATTTTGAATGCTCACAAAATGCATCCGTGGCCCGGCCATAAAGAGAATAGGGAAACAAAGAGGTTGCTAATTCAATTACAGATGTTAGAGATCAAGCTCCCTGCTATTCATCCAAATGAAAATTTACACTAAATAACATTCTCATGAATTGGCTCAGCAGCTTAATGGACTAAAACTCTCCCCACTAACAGATTGCCTAGGCTCAGAGAGGTCCTGAAAATTGTCTCTCTGGTGGATACCTTTAACCAAACCTCCTCTTATGGAATAAATGGAATAAAGTCACATCATCACTTGCACTGTTTTCTTAGCTGAGAGATGCACCCAAGAGTTTCTGTGGAAAGTTTGTTCCTGTCATGGTTACGGCCAGGGCAGGAGATTCGGGGTCTTACAGAGGTCCCAAATTTTGGACAACTTTCCAGAGATGTCTTAAACCAAATCTGCAGATTGGACCCCAATATATATTTTTTGTATTTTTATCTGATAGATAAATAAAATAAACAAACAAACAAAAATAATAACATAAACAATTTTTAAAAATACAAAACATCTCATGAAAACATCTCATGACCCTTGAAAAATGTTGTATGAGATGATGCTGGAGCAGCTCTGCTGCTGCTGCTGCTGAGAAAAAGTAACCAAAAGTTGAGCCAAGAATGCATTTTCAGGTGTTTTAAAAGCTCCATTTCTCTTGTGCTGGTTAAACTTTGTTCAGATGGGTTTGGGGGAGAAAAGTGAATGGTTTGGTAGCAAGGGGGCTCAGATTTCAATTTGGTATAAAAATTATCCCCTGCATGACGTTGCTTTGCTCAAAAAATTAGACTTGTCCATTGTTAGAGCATTTACCCTGATTTTTACACAATTTCCAGGGTAATTCGGATGTGATCAGTTTCTCCGTGGGCTTCTCTGTCCCTGTGACATCCACTGCTTGTGGTCACCTAAACACCTTTCAAAAATCTGCTTTTGGACTTTTGTGTCCCCAGGAAGTGACCAGGGGAGCTCTTTGGAGGCAGCTGGGCCTCTTCAGCCATGAGAAGAGAAAGATAAAGGTGCTTTTATCATCCTGATCCCTGATGGGAGGGAGTTGGAATTATGGATCCAGGCTCTTCTGAGTCATTCCCAGCCACAGGGCAAGAGGGTAAAGATTGAAATGCAGGAAATTCCTACTCTGAGAGAGGCTAAACCCTGGAATACATTTCCCAGAGAGGCTGAGGGCTCTCCATCCATGGGGATAGTCTAAACTTTCCTGGACGTGGGCATAGGCAGCCTGTCCCAGCTGGGCTTTGGATGGAGGATTTCCAGAGGAGGATATGGATTCCACCTCCAGCCCACAACTGGTCTGTGGCTCTGAGATTTAAGAACCAAATCCATTGGGAAAGGCAATAAATGTCCCAGACTTTGAAATGGCTTTGAAAAGTGAGAGTTATCCCAAATCGGTTACAATTCTGAGAGTGGGAGTGATGTAAAACCCAGGAAAAAAATTGTGATTTTTTTCCATTCACCCTTCAAAAAGTTTAGACATCAATGTGTGGTTCTGGTGCTTGATATCAAACACCTCAAAACTTTTTTAGTATGTTTTTAAATTCCCCCAAATTCTTCCATTTGTACAGCTATGACTTAACACTCAAAATAGCCTCAATTCTTTTGCGTAAATTTTGAATCCTAAATGAAGCAGCAAATAACACGTTTCTGCTTAATCCCATGATTATTAAATATAGAGTGTGAAAACTCTATTGATGAAGAGTTCCTTGCTTAAAAGGTTACTTTCCTAAAAATAAAAAGGAGCCCAGACACGTTTGCTGTGCCGGGGCTCATTTCCTCTGCCTACCAGGGACAAAAACCTGCGTTTAAAGGTCATCGGTTCTTTTGTATGTTCCTAAACAATTAGTGTGGCTGGGGGGTAGAGCGGCATCAATTCCTTCAGAACGTATTCCTGAGCAAATTAACCATTCCTGACAAGTCCGGGATGCCAGGATGAGCATCTCCTGGATGTTTTCTCAGCCTGCAAAAATATTGCTGTTTAATCAGCTCTGGCTAACAATTATTTTTCTCCTTGACAAGCACTTTCTGGGACTCCAGTCCCCCCCCCCTCCCCGAGATTATTATTTTTATTATTGTAACATTTTATAGCCGATAAGGAAAAAGCATTTAGAAAATGGAAATAACTGCTTTTTCCTTGCAGGCAGTTCTGCTGTTGTATGCAGATGAAATTTCTGTGCTGGGAATCCAAATTGGATGTTCCTCCAGACATTTGACTGTGGCGGTGGAGTTTCACGCATCGTTGTGGTGGCAGTGCCCTCTCTCACCCTGCTCTGCTGCCACACAAAACCTGAGCATCTGCTCCACATTAGGCAGTGAAATTGCTGCGATTGTGGCCGGGAGCCCCTCGCTTGCCGAAGGCCAGATAGCACAGGTTCAACAGTCCCACAAAAGCCTCGGTCTCCCTGTTCCCGAATTGCCCAGGAACATCTGCAGCCCGGCAATCCATTTATTTATTTCTTCCTAATCAGTGGAAAACACCGTTTAGACTTCTCGGAATTACTTTCACCTGCCCTGTTTATTTACTTGACTTTCCCATTAGTTCTGCCTGGCATTGAGTCAGGATTATTATTATTATTATTTTCTTTATAGCAGAAGAGCTGCTGCTCCTGCAGGTGAGGGGGGTGGCAGAGAAAGGAGCCCGTGGAAAGTGGGAAGGCTCCAAGGATGTTCCGTGCCTTCAGTCAGGTTCCTTGTCAGGGTAATGTTGGGACAGGGGAGGGGTTGGACACACAGGTAAATCAGTAATCAGGAAAGCAGTAATCAATAAATCAATAATCAGGAAATCAGCTTTGTCCCCGTGTCCTCCTTGCCCAGGTTTGCTCCATCCTGCTGCACATTTTCAGCCTGGAAATATCAGGAGTTTTACCCAGCCCAGCGTTTCTCCCAGTTTTAGGAATCCTTCAGGGCTGAACAAGGTGCAGAGAGGTTTTGTCCTGGATGGGAGATGAGCCTTGGATGTTGTAATTCCCAGCTGGGTGTGCGCTGGAGCTGGAGAGAGTGGAGTGACTCCTGCTGTCCGTGGGACACCTCAGGCCCAGAAGGAAAAGGCACCAAACCCACCCGGGGAGGGATGGGGCAGAAAACTTGCACCAGCTCAGGTGAATGTGAACATCGGCATTTTCCAGGGATAGAAATTCCCCTTGGAGTCAAGGGGATGATCCTGCCAGTCCAGCACTTACTGCACTACAAACACAGCTCAAGGCAAACACTAGCAGTAATTATCATTATCTCTTGGAAAGTTTCCTATCTCCTCCTTGATGCAGCCCCTTCGGTCAACAAAAATATTTGGGTATTTCAGAGCAGCACCTCGTGTTTGGGGGAGATGCTGGAGCACCATCTCAGAGGGCTTTTGCTACTTCTGCTACACTGAATATTCAGTTTACATTTGTGTGTGGATGGTGCAGGGGTCTGACTCCTCTTGCTTTTTTTTGTTTGTTTTTAATTAACTTCTTTGTTGTTTCCAGCACCCAGAGCAATCAAGTGATGGCAGTTTGAGACCGTTGGTGAGCAGAGATACAGCCCCACACAAATAGGAAACAAGGGAACAATATTCATTCCTTGGGCAAGGTTTGCAAACACTCTGCCATATGAGAGCCCCACTTTGCACACAGGGTGGGATAAAAACCACCAAAAGGGAGAAATGATTGGGGAAAGGGTGGAAGAGTCCCTCAATAAACAGCTTTTTCTGCATTAATGAACTTGGTAAATGTGATATGGAAGGAATACAGAGGAACTGTTCTCAGTGCCAAAAGAACTTTCCAAAAATCCTCATAATAAAGTTTGGATTTGGATTTTGTTTATAAATGGGTGTTAAAGGATTGATCACCAGGGAACAGGGTACTGGGTTTGGTTCTTGGGATTGATAAAAGTTGGCACATGAAGATTTAGTTTGGATACTGGGGAGAAATTCTTCCCTGTGAGGGTGGGGAGGGGGTGGGATGGAATTCCCAGAGCAGCTGTGGCTGCCCCTGGATCCCTGAAAGTGTCCACGGCCAGGTTGGAGCACCCTGGGACAGTGGGAGGTGTCCCTGCCCATGGCAGGGATGGCACTGGATGGGCTTTAAGGTTCCTTTCAACCCAAACCATTCCAGGATTCTCTGAAACCACCCCAAAATAGTGTCTGGTTCAGGACATCTGAGAGCTCAGCTCTGCCTGGCCCAGATTTGAACTGGGGCTGGTGTGGAAACACTTCCTAACAGTAACCAAGCTCCACATTTTCCAGGAATTCTAATGGAGAGGCAGCTACTCCTGGTGCTCCCTCCCAAACCTCTTGGAATGGAGCTTTGTCTGGGTACAATTCAGCTGAAAAGCAAATGCTGTGGAAAATTTACATTACACCTCAGAGTTTCATCGAGCACAGAGCATTTTTCAATTCCAGAGTGAGCTGCAAAGCTTAAACCGGGCAAAGAATTCATTATTTTAATGATAATAATTTACACTTGCATGGGAGCTTTCATCCAGGAAAATACCACCTTAGAATTTTCCATTCACAGCCTCTCCAAGATGGGATAATTTCACCTTGATAAGTGTGTGCATTATATTTGCCTTTGCTGCTTCTGAAGGAAAAAAAAGAAGATTATTATAGTTTGTACAGTCGAGTGTTTATTATAGAAATATTTTGCATTTATATTGTAGTTTTCTTAAAATCTGAATGTGGTTTTGAAACCCTGCTTTAAAGCTATCAATCCCCTCTTAGGGAAGATTATCCCAGTGCTGTGTCCTTGGGGAAACTGAGGGAAGAACCTCCTGGGGCTGCTCTGGGTCTTTTGTTTTCTTTTTGAAGGAAGCAGTGGCTGATTTGCGTCTCTGGGAATGGGGGCCCTTTGCTGAGATCAAATCTGCTGGTCCAGCTCAGCTGGGACCTTAAAAGTAAAATATTTTCTCTTAAAAGAGATTTCTTCATCTGCAAACCTCAGAGTGGGGTATTTTCCATGGTTTCAGTCCAGCTTTTAATATCTTTATCTATGGAAAAAACAGCAGATCTTTATTTTCTTTCTATAATGGCAAATTGAGCCAATTTTGCCTCTTGATGAGTAATAAATTCCTCACACCAAAGCTGTTTTCTTTCAGCCTTTGTCTTTTTGGAGGCCCTGCACAAATACACAAAAGTTTATTTCTATTTTTTTTTCTTCTGCAATTCTTTTTGCACTATTTACTCATTTTTAAAAAATAAAATTGCCTTTTTTTTTGTTTTCCTTCCCCCCAAAACTGTTGAGAATTTTTAATTTAAACATGTGGGAGCAGCAGAAGGCAGCCCAAAAACAGGGAGACAAAACCATTTCATGGCAAGGGGTTTATAAATCCTAAATGAGCCAAACTGGGCTTAAAAAGCATTTTCCAGAGGAAATATCCCAAATACAGAACAGACTGCAGGATATATTCCCTTGGTGATGGATTCATGCAGTGTTGGAGTGCTGTTGAATTTATAAATATGTTTTCACTCTGAGATTTGATTGTATCATAAGGATTCATGGATTATTTGGGGATTTTCTTCTTTATTAACTGGTGGGAGTGACAAAAATTTGATCAGACTTGAACTTTAATATAATAGTAATATAATATAGTAATTAAAATAGTAATAAAATAGTAATTAAAATAAAACGTAATATAATCGTAATAGTAATATTAATAGTAGCATAAGAATGTAAGTATGATAGTATAATATATAAAGTATTATTATTAATAATAAAAAATAATAAAACTAATGTAATTTAATTAATGGACAGATACAACCTTATTCTGTGTTTTTCCATCCCTGTCACAGCTGTTCCACTGCTTTAAAAAAAACCCAACACTTTGGCTTAAAACTTAGCAAAGCCTCTGATAAACTTAGAAAACCCTTTAATGTCAGCACTGAGGACAAAACCATCAAAGCAATTCCGTATTTCGGTCACATTCTACATGGCCAAAAAAGAATTAATATGTTTTCATTCTTTATTTTCATGAGTAAATTGGAAAAAAAAGGTAATTTTGGGCTACCTGCAGGAATTCCTGCAGGATTTCACGGCCTGGGTTAATGGGTTTGGTGTTGTTTCAACTGGAAAAACAGGGAGTGGTTTTTGTATGTATTTTCCTCAGAGCGTCTGAGGCACAGGAATTATTAAAGGCAGCAATTATTAATTAAGTGAGGTGGTTCCATCCAGCAGGATGCAGCCACCAATGCAGGGAATCAGCCTCCAGAAAAAAACCTTTGGATTTCCCAGCAGATCTGTGGACACTGCATTAACTAAAGCTCCTCACTCCTTGCCAGGCAAGTTTATGTCTCCCTATCCCCACTTCTTCCCTGGCTTTTTTTCCCACCAGTGCCTTATTAATGAACTGTGAAAGCTGACATTTCCAATAAGGAACAATTAAATCTGGGACTAAATGAAATGAAGTCATTCATTTACAAAATAATAGCTAACAAGCACAAGGAGGGGAAAAAAATGATTGCAAGTCAGGGGGGAAAAAAAAAAGAGTAAATTAAGTCTGACTCCATTAATGTTCTTTAAATACTTCTGCTGCTCCGAAAATTAAATGGGAAGTATCTTATTAACTTCCTTCCAGAAGGGAGGAGTGGGATATTCAGCATGACAAGTGTTAAAGGCAGAAAACCTTCAGAGCTGTTGTGCAGGGAAGGGATTTAAATTCTTAATTTTCACCCCCCTTCCTTGCAGAGATGCTGGAGCAGGTCTGGAGCAAAGAATTGTGGAATTATGGAATGGTTTGGGTTGGAAGGAACCTTAGATCCCATTCAGATGCGCAGGGACACCTTCCACTATCCCAGGTTGCTCCAACCTGGCCTTGGACACTTCCAGGGATGGGGAATTCCCTGGGCAGGAACAGAGACCTGATAAATGCTTTTCACCTGAAAATGCTGCTGAGATCAACACTGAGGGTCCGTCCAGCCCTAAACACCTTTCCAAGAGGCTCCAAGGTGTCGGTGATTGAATCTCGGACTCCGCCGGGTGCATGCAAAGCCAACTTTTATTGTACAAGGCACATCTTCATATACTGTTACAAACCAACGGTTCAGCAGCTACAAACTTCGGCTTCCAGGGTTACATGTCCAAGCGCCACAGATTCCAGTCTCCTGGCCTGATCTCCTGTCCTGCTCTTTGTCTCGCGCCCTGCCCTTTGTCTTGCCTATTGCCGGACGGGCCTGCCCGTCTCTCCTAAGACCCCACGCCAACCAAAGCCATTCTCAGTGGCGACACCCTGAATCCCCATACCAGGGCTCTTGGATCCAGGGAACGGGAACAGACCTGTGCATGTGGGATGTGGGATGTGAATGCAATTACCCAAATTACAGCAAATTCCCAGCCCCAGGAGAGGAATCTCCTGGGTCCTGCTCTGGTTTGGTGTGGGCAGACGAGGGACAGAAGCAAGAATTCACCGTGGGAGAATGGATTCAGGGGATTATGTGGAGAATCCTCCAGACAATCCATATACTCCCTTTGTTCTGTCACACTCCAAGGACAGAATTCCCTTCAAACCCCAGTGGTTCAAGGCTGAAGTCCCTCTGCCTCATTTTCTCTGCTCTGTGGCTTTCCATGGGTGCAGGATTTCCTCCCCTCCCTGAGAACCCTCAGCGTCAGGACTGCATTTCTGAGAGCTGCTAAATCCACAGCCAGTTCCAGGTTATTCCCTGGCAAATCCAGTCACTCACCCTCTGCTGGGTTTTCCAGGCTGATCCCTCGAAACCCAAACCCAAACAAGAAGTGCGAACACTGCAGGAACAAACGGGAAAGAACACAGATACTGCTGGAATTTGAGGAATGCTGATTTGCTGTGGCCAGTGCAGCTCCAGGTTTGCCTTGCTACTTTAATGCACTTTGATTTAAAATCTCTGAAGGCTCAAGTTAATATTTTGCAATCAATTATTATTAGGAGGATTTGTAGAATTCACCACTCTTCTCTAAGAATTTGAGTTTTACTTGAATTATCTAAAAACCTCCATCCTTTTCTCAAACATTCTCCACAACCCGGGGTGTTTTCTTCCCTTCAGACTGAGGAATATTTGAAAAGGAGAATTAGAAAGAGATTCAGATCCAGGCTGAAAAAAAATAAAGCATTGATTTCCTCAGTTATACTTAAGGCCCTTTCCTTTTGTAAAATAAATAACCTGAATAAACACGTCAGGGAAGATTAAAACCTCATTAAAAAGTGTAAACAGAGTACAAAGAAGATAAAAAAAAAGAAGCTTGGCTGAATTGAATAATGGCAATAATAAAATTACTACCCAATATTGCCAGTTAAAAGTCCTGCTAAGGGGGAAGATGGGAAGCAGAGCTGCTGTTATCTCACACTCAGGATGGAGATTTCTTCTCAATAATTAGAAAACATTTTAATGAATAAATTAATTCCATTATCCAGGAAATGGGGATCATTGATAAAGCCGATTCCAAGCCAGTTCCCAAACCTAATCAGGGATATTCTGCTCAGGATGGTCAGGGAGGATGGATGAGAGCTGCAATATTTCTCCCTGCCCACCTAAAGAAGACACAAATGCTGAGGCCACCACTCCATCCCTGCCTGCACAAGGGCTTTAAAATCACAATATTAATGCAAATTATGGCTTTCAGGCTCGCAATTATGCATTTTTATTTTACTGAGGGGAGCAGGATTGTTGCAAATCTCAAATGCTAAAGAAAACAACTTTATCTTCTTTTTAGGTGGCATCCTTTTAAAGACAAATTCACAGAAAAGGTGAAATATTGCCGAGTGCAGAGGAAGAACTCGAGCAGCCTTTGAGAGCAGGATGAAGTTGTGGTCATGCAGTGCCCGTGCTCAAAATTTTTAATTTAAAGGGTAAGGAAAGAGAAAAGAAGTAGAGGGAAGAATTGAGTGAAGGAAAGGGCAAAATGAGTGCACAGAAGTAATGCTTCCATAGGAAATGACAGGAGCAAGAGAAGGAATTCTGTTTTTGAATTGAAGGTGAAATTTAATGCAGGAGGAGGACTGGAATGTGACTGGGCTCAAGCACCTTGTGATTATCACCTCTGCATCTCTCTGGCAGAGGATAGCAACAGGAAATGCTGTAATTGTCTACCTGGCCTTTCAGTCAGGATCAAGCAGTGGAATTTCAATAATGAGACCTTTATCCCAGGCTCTGGAGACACCCGAGGCAGTGATGGCTGTGCTGGAGAGCTCTCACCAGGGCTCTGGGGGTGGGTGCTGCCCTGGAGTGCCACCGAATTGGGTGTTGCTCCTCAGCTCTGGGTGGCTCCCCAGCTCCAGGGGGTGTTGTGTGACGTACACAACCTCTGAGCGCCACAGTGGCATTTCTAACAATAAATAACAGCATTTCTACACCCCCTGACATCTGGAGAAACCTCTCCATGTCTTTTTTTAACACCAGGGTGTCACCCTCGTCCTCTCCAGAATGCTGCTCTGAGAGCTGCTGTCTCTCCAGAGTCCCCCTGGGCTGCGTCCAGGGTTTTCCCTTCACCAGTTCCTAAGAAAACCCTACAAATCAAACCCAGGGATGGCAGTGGAATAATAAACTGGTTGTAGTGAGTGAGTGCCTGAGTGAGTGCAGCTCTTCCCTTGACAGCTCCTGGTTGCTTTACTCATCATCAGTGCCTTTCCTCATGGAATTCCCTCAATTACTTCATTCCCGGTGTGATCCTGAAGCTGCAATGCTGAATAGAGCATATTGCTGCAGCCAATGTTGGCACTTATTTAATATTTCTGGGTAAAGGAGGGTGGATTTCACTGATTTTCAGTCCTTGAGGAAGCACCTAGAGCCTGGCTGTGTAAAACACTTCACACAGGTGGGAGCTGCATTTCATCCAGACCCAGGGAGGTTTCCTGCCCGGGATCAAGGAGAAAAAATGCGTGAGGAGAAATCAAACCCCTACTCAATCATCTTTCCCAAACCTTTTCCATTCAGTGCCCAGGATCCTCCTTAGAAAAGAGTCCACTCTGAAGTGCAATTATGGTCCATAACGTGACACAGAGCTCTTCATTTGAGTGTTTTATTCTCATTCCAGAACTCACAGTTTGCTTTGTGCTCCTTCATACGTGTTTGTTGAGAGAGCACATCGGAGCCTTCCTTCCCAATGTGGGAGAGATGCGCTTCTCTAATCACACTGCCGAGGACAGCGAGTTCCCTGCCTTGGGGGGAAGGTTCGCTGGCTAAATAAACCCCTTTTATTTCTTTCCCAGCCCTGATTCAGCACATGACTGGAAATGCTGTTGTTACACCGTGCCCTGCAGCCATGAGTAACTCTCCAGGGAGGGGCAGGGAGAGAAAGACACGTGTAATAATTTGTTTTTCATAATGACAGCAATAACTTCACCCTCATCTGCTTAACAGCACTCATTTCCTGCCAGGAAATCACTGTATTTAAGTTTATTCCAGGAGCTTATGGAGATTGTGGTGACTCAAATATGATTAGGGAGGTGTGTCACCTGTGATCCTGGGAATGGATCAGTCTGTATTGGAGTGGTTTGTGACCCCGGAGATGGATCAGTCTGCGCTGGAATGGTTTGTGGTCCTGGGGATGGAAGATTTTGTGGTAAGTACATTTAAGCAAAAGCTCTCAGTCTGACCTGCATTTGTAAAAGCACTGCAGAACAGAGGGTTAATCCACCTTTTCCTGACTGGGCCTGGAGGGTCCCTGGTCATTTCCAGACCGGCACAGCCTTCCCTGAGTCACCTCACCTGCACAGGGACTTTAAGGTGGCCAGAGCCCTCCAGGACAGGAGCTGTGTGCCTGCACTGATGTCCTGTCCAGAGAAAGGAAAACTTCTCTTTATTACTGAAAAAACTTGCACAGAAAGGGAGGAAAGGCTGTGAAAGGAAGTTACTTGCCTGAGTGTGGAGATTTGGGTTGGGAAGGGTTTTGAGCAGTAACTTTCTCCCTACAGCAGAGGAAAGTTGTGGTTCGGAAATACGGAGCAAACAGCTGCTTGGAGGAAGGGCTGGAGGTTTCCTGCAGGTTTCCTGCTTTATTCCTCCTGTTGGTGTTTACTTGCCTTAAAGAGCTCAGCCAGGGCTCAGTTTGGGCAAAATATGGTGAATATTACATGGTCACGTGGTGAGAGATGTGAGAGGTGGGGTCAGGCAGCTTCAGCCAGGGCTTGTCTGGAAACGATAAAGACTAGCACTGGGGAACGTGGGAAAAGTGAAAAGTGGCTGTTTCAGAGAGGCTTCTGCAGTGAAAAACAGCAGGTCTTATTTATTTATTTATTTATTTATTTAGCATGTCCTATTTATTGCCCACTTTGGGTTTTTCCCATCCTTCTGTTTGTGTAACTGTGAAAATCCTGGTCAGCATTGCTGATTTCTAATGACTCTTGCCCTAAACTTCCCTGCTTTTATCTGAAGGGTTTTAGAGTGGTGTGATTGTGAGGAAGCCTATTTTAAATTTAAAATATGTCCTCAGTCCTGGTGGCTGCAAAGGAAGGCTCAAATCCTCAGTACAAGTTGTTTCCTGAAACAGAAGGCAGAGCAGTAACAACAACAACAACAACAACAACAACAACAACAACAACAACAACAACAACAACAACAACAACAACAATAATTTCTAGCAGTTCATGTTATAATAGAGTAGAAATGAGCATAAAGCTCATGGAGAAGTTGGGGATGTGATGCTGATGGATGGGATGGAGAAGTACAGCCAGCAGAAGTTTGGAGGAAGTCATTCTATGTCTTACTGTCACTTAAATGTGCAGTGTCAGAGAAACATGGGCTGTGGAGAATCAAAATCCAATGAAATACTTAGAGCAGCAACAAAAACCTGTCCTGAGATTTGTAAGGAGATACCAGGCCTAATTAGCAAAAAAAGGGAATGGACAAATCCACACAAACTGTGTAATCCATGCTATTTAAGTTATGGTAATATTCAGTTTGTACTGGGATATATGTGATTATAAGAGTAAAAAACCTACAAAATTAGCAATTCACTGCCCTGAGTCTTTTTTTCCCAGCTCCTTTTTGCAGTGTGGAAAGGAAAAGTGGGTTTCAAGCCGGAGAGGATGTGGGATGATGCTTCTTGATAAGGTGAAACTCTCTTCTTGCAGAGGAAATCAAGTGAGTTTACTCCTTCCAGAGTCTAGAAATTACCTTGCTTTTTTCGAAATAAACGTGGTGTGCACTACCCAGGGAGAAATACCTGGTTTGGCTTTAATTAAGAGAGCTTGCTGTATTTTACGAAGGAACAAGATATCAGGGGCTGTAGTTACAGGATTTATTTGTTTACACTTCAAACCATCTTGATGCGTTGGTGTTATTTGGAGATTTTGGGTGAACAAACAGCCAGAGAAGGGACCTGCTCTCGATTCCACTGAGGTGTAACTGGAGTGGTTCAGACCTGAGTTCCTGCCTGGAAGGCTCTGAATTTCCAGGGATGTTGGCAAGATTTGCCTTCCAGACTTTGTCTGGATTGATAACAGCAAGAGTTCAGTGCTAACATTTAGTTCTCTTTTACTTCAACTCAAAAGTTTTATTTTATCTTTGCCAAGCTGGAAACTCGGGCTCCAGTTGGGATGGTGCTGAGTGGATCATGCCATGAGCGCCCCTGATTTCTGCTTGGCTTTGCTTCAGAATTACCGGCAACACCAAGTGCAGTTCCTGATTTTACCCCGTTGTGTGCTACACAAGAGAAGAAGAAGAAAAAAGCTAAATCTTCCAAAAAAATCTTCGTATTGTTCTCTTAATATTGGCAGTTGTTTGCTTTTAAACTTCTCCTTTTTCATCAAAAGCTGAGAGCTCTGTTAAAAGGAGCAGCCCTGCAATAATCTGAGTATTAACAGAACTCTGGTGGTGAAGCTCCAACCTGTGCTGGAGAATCCTTTCGGAAATTGAAACTGGTGTGGTAAAACTGGATTTTTCTTGAGTTTCCAGCCCTGTAACCTGGCTGGGGTGAGTCATTTGTGGCCACTGAAAGCCCAGTTACTGCCTCAGAAAACAGGTTGATAACCATGCGAAAGTGGCAGTGATGGAACACCCAAATGGAAATAATTAGAGTGTTTGCCTTGGTACTTAAGTCATTTGTTCCCTAATTAACTGTCCCCGAACCGCCTTTTCCCAGTGATCTATAAATTTACCCAAGGAGTTCAGGTATCAGAATTAATGTTGTTGATTAAGCTTGATAAGACTCTTGCAGGAGAGACTGGAAGCATGGCCCAGAAAGATGGGAAAACACTGGAAAAAATGGAATACAAGGGAATGTTCTGGCTCTTTGGATTGTAAAATATGTGCACATCATCCTTCTGTTGCTTTGCATTCTCCTAATTAAAAAAATGCAATGCTTCAATAATTATTTAAAAGCCTGGTTACCTTTAAAAATGCCCATAAACCCAAGGTCAATTAAGACCACAGAAAGGGAAGCCTGGAGTTAATTTTTGCCTCTTTCTGGTCTTTAGGAGTGGAGAAATTGTGGTCAGGATGAGATATAAATTCAGTTTGGGGACAGGTTTTAATGAGCAGCTACTCCTCAGAGTAAGACCAACTCTGGGTACACAGGCTGACATAAGAGTGTAGTTACACAGATTTTAGTTTTGGTCCTGTTGGTGTTAATTTTGACAGCTGTAGAGGACAAACCCTTTCCTGAGCCACCTCTCTGAAAGCTCAGGTTTGATGTTTGTATTAATTTCTGTATATTAACATCAGACTCTGGCAAGCACAAATATTTCTTCCATAAAAAATTCAGCATTGCCTGTTAAATATTTCACAGCAACCCTAAACTTTTGTCAGTCACTTTAATTGACAGGCTCCTTTAGGTCTGTTTTGTTTTGAATAATTAAATCTTTCTGTTTTCATCAAAATCCCCCAAACGTGAGAATATTCTGTGTTTTGTCCCTCGGCAGCTGTGGGTTCTGAGTTTCTTGTTTGTCTTATGGCCTCAAGAAAAAATGTCACTGAGCACTTTTCTGACGTTCTTGGGGCTGGCAAGAACTCGGCTCCCCCTGTGGTTCTGTTCCTGCAGGTATTTCCCACTTCAAACAAGGGGTTCAGGAGTGCTCCTGCTGCAGTTTTAGTGGAATTCCCCTGGTCCCAAGAGAGCCCAAGGTTTCCAAATTAGATTTTAGTGCTGATTTTCCAATCCATGCTTGCTTTGGAGGAATAATAACAACAACAACAATAATAACAATAACAACAACAACAACAATAATAATTTATTAGCAAGAATAATTTTGGGGGAAAAGGCTTCTGCTGCTATAATAAAAAGGCTTTGGATAAATAGAAAACAGCAGCACAGACAGACACTGTGTAATGACAGATTTCTGGAGCAACAATAATTAAATTACTTTGGTTATTCTTGTTTCACTACATAAACAATATTATCCAGCTTATTTTTAGATCAGTTTGTTAACTCAATGTACGCTTGTTTCCTGTAGAGTCAGATTCATTTAAGCACTATCTCTATAAGGCTTGGATTTCCTTCTTCCCTTTCTTTCCTTCCTTCCTGCTCCAGCTCTTGTGTTGATTCTGTTCCTGTGCCCTCTGAGTGGAGCTTGGAGTAAAACCCTGACTCGAGGAGAGTTTTGTCATTGAGCGAAGAAAAAAAAAAAAGACAGAATTTAACACACAACGATCATTACAGCACCAGACTGGATTCCTGGGGACAAAAGAGCTCCTTCTCCCAGCTGGTTCTGATGTCAGCGACCTTCCTTCCCCTCTCAAAACCTCATCATCCCCCAAAACAAGGACATAAATACAGGAATTGGGGGAAGTTGGGAAATAAACCATCCTCCAGTGGATCTCGAGGTGTTTGTCTTCCCTTATCAGCTCCATAATGACAGTGCAGAGATGGCAGATAATGACAGCGGCCCCAGTGACACCGCTCAGTGCCAAAGAGGTGAAGATTGCACATTTTATTTTGGAAAATAATTATGCAGCTAATTATGGCTCTTGACTCTTGTCCTTCCCCTGCCTGTGTTCTTAGGGAGGCTGCTCTGCTCAGCTTGCACAAGACAGTGTCAGTTATTCTAAAGGTCAAAAGACTCTCTTGTTATGATTGGTAATTGCTGGTGATGGGGAATAAAATAAATACAGCATCATCTTGGGTCATTTAACTCATTGTTAACTTCTGCTACTGACTTTGTTCTGTTCTGTGACCACTATTACACACTGATCCCACTATTAGGGTGAGCTTATCTGACAATTAGGATGTACTTTATGTGGGTGAAAGAGGAGAAATAACCCAAAAGTTGAGCTCTGGACTCTTGTGAGAAATTTCAGACCTGAATTCCGGATGTAGCGATGTGACCTAACAATGCAGGACAACCTGATTTAGGACCGTTCTAACAAAAGTGAGCAACTCTCTGCTGAGGCCACAAGTGAATTTCACTGAATCACAGAAGCAACTGGGTTGGAAAAGACCTTTGAGGTCATTGAGTCCAACCTCTAATTTCAGGGCAAAGCAGCTGCAGTGGCATCTCAAAAGTTCTGTGGCTGAAGGATCTGACTCTGTTTAGCCTTGAGATCTCACCTGGCTCGCTAAGAATTCAGTCATTGAAGTAAATAAATCAGAGTTCATGTTTTGTGCAGCCTTTGTCTTCTTTTCCTGCCCCTCCTCCCCAAACCCTGCATGGCAGCTGTGGAGATGGACCCTCCTCCTGCTTTCCTTGGACCATCGCTTTTGGAGAACTCTGGAGCCAAACACAATTCCCATCCTTTATGGGCCAACTCTTCCATCCCAGGCCGTACAATCCCCGTGGCTTCAGATCTCAGGGTCAGCTCTGAGTCTTGACTCTGCCTGATTCATTTCCATTTGCATAATCTCCTCTATATTTCATTTCAACACCCTAGATTTAGTTTAGTTCCAGCCTCATGTCATTGATCATTTCCTTGTCTTCTCTCCGAGTTTGATTTAATCCCTTTGGTTCCCTTTAAAAGGCTGATTTCTCAGCTGCTCCCTGCTTTGTTCCTTGGGGATCTTCAGGCCTTTGTGTTTCTATCTGCATCTTCCTTGTTGTGATATTTATTTTATACCTGGAGATAAACCTCCTTCAGCTGGGACTTCAAGAAATTAAAAAATTTTACAAGCAGTGTCCAGGCCAGGAACCTGTACAGGGACATTTGTGTGCTGCTGATGTTTTTTCCAGCTGTTTTTCTGGATATTTGTCATGTTAATGGTTCCATGCTGTGTGAATTTAATGTTTGGAATCCAGGAGTTATGCCTGATCCCATCACCGCATGACCACAGGAATGTCAGGTCACTTTTATCTCCTATCTTTGTCTAATTTTGGGGTTTTAAGACATTTTCTTTTTGCACGTAGCACACTGCAGTTGTACATGGAATTTACAACGCACAGCAAAGTTATTTCCAACTCTCTGACATCCCAAAATGTTAGAGCAAGTGGTGACTTGAAGCATTTTTGCACAAGACATTTTTCTGTGGGTGCATTTTCTGCATCTGATTTTCTTTATTGATTTATTGCCAAATACGACAAACTATCTTCTTAATAATTTTCCTTTTAATGACTGTATGGTGCTGATTCGTAGATATTTTGTCCTACTAATATGAACCTTTTGCTAAAGTCTTCAGCTTAGCTGGGCAAGGTTTTCTTTGTACTTTTTCAGCTTTTAAAAAAATATTCCTGGACAAGAAGAGCAATATTGGAAAAAGGAGTGGTCCACGTTCATTCCTCCCTGAGAAATGGATTTTTCTGTGCAATTTTTTGATCTGAAAAAAATATTATTAAAATAGAATGTATTA
>VZTD01001067.1:28963-46702 GCA_013397725.1 Rhagologus leucostigma | reverse complement strand
TTCAGCCTTCATCAAAACACCCACCGAGCCTTCCTCAGTGCGACCAGCAGGGAGCACTGCGCCTGCGCTCTGCGTGTGCTAATGGTAATAACGAGTTCTGAGAAATAGTTTGCATAACCACACTTTTTCTAGGGAAAATGATGAATACGCATAAATTGCAACCATATATTGTAAACTGCTGTGTGCCTGGGGGGTGTGTGTCAGGAGGAGTGATCCCCCATGCATCTGAATAAAGCACCTGAATCTGCGCTGAATAAAGCAGGAACCCACTTCTTGGACTGTCTCGGAAATGTCTCTTGGCCTGGTTTGGGGTGAACCAACTGGTGACCCAGCTGGGACACCCTCTGCTCAGCTGCCAGCTCTAGGGGTAAGCAGACCTTTCAGTCATGACTCTGAATTTTCAGGGGGAGCTCAACTGTCCTTTAGCTCACGGCAAGAGCAGACAGGGACCATCTGCACTAAATTAAAGTATTTGCTATTTTTGGTTAAGCAGAAATTTTTGCAGGTCTGGGGTGCAAGTCCTCGAAGGTGGGTTGAAATCTTCAATGAGACTTGGTCTCCCAAAATTAGTCTTGAGCAAAGTACCTTTAGAGAACAGGGCGAGTGGATCCTGCTGTTAGGGGGGCTGGAGGCCCCAAGAGTGAGAGTCCCTGCTGTTGTATTAGAAGTGGGAAGCCGCAAGGGTAGGATCCTACTGTCGTGCCGGGCTGTTGCTTTTATTTCTGTGTTATTGTAGTATGTACTGTAGAATCACTGCTATCTTGTTTTGTTGTGTTACCATTTTACTGTGGGTTTTCTTTTTCTTTTTTTCTGTGGTTCTTACTGTAGAATGAGTGGGACTGAAAGAGACTGAAAGAGACTGAAAGAGACTGAAAGAGACTGAAAGAGACTGAAAGAGACGTGCATCAAGCGAGTGTAGAGCCTTAATCTGCGTTTGCATAACTCGGCGACCAGAACAGCTAGAGAAAGGCAAAGCGATTGGCAACGAGTGAATGAGTATAAATCATATAAACTGTTAGTTTAGAGTTCAACCTTGTTATCCGGAGGGAGGCGGATTGTGTTATTGGAGGGGAAAGATTTTAGCTTTGGATTAGGAACATCCAGATCCCCAGCCCTATATAAATACACCACCACCGGGTTGCACAGTACCACCAGGGTTTTTCCTTGAAATTCTTTCTTTGCTGTGCAGTAAGAAGTGTGAAGTTTAAATTTTGTGTGAATGTGTTCATTGTCAGAAAATATGGTATTGTATATCTACTAAGAGAAATACACAGTGCTTTAAATGTTAGGAAAATGAGCTTACTTTTAGGCTAGGGAAAAAAGAGATTCAATACCCACTAGACAGGAACACAGAAAGGAGGTTCCAAGACTGGCAGAAGACAAGAGCAGCGTGGCTAAAGGAGAGTAAAGGAACCTGAAAAGGCAATTATTATTTCCCTAGTCTGTGGGAGAAAGGACTTGTGTCTTTGGACCTGAGAAGTTTTAGAAAAAGATTGAGAGAAAGTGTGTAGAAAGTGCAGAGGCAAGTTTGATTGGCAAAATGAAGAAAGGAAAAAGAAACTATGGGCTCATCAGTAAGCAAAGAGATAACTCAAAAAAGTCCATTAGAGTGTGTATTAACACATTAAAAGGAGCTAGGAAGAATACCTGGAAAAATTACGAAAAAGAGCACCCTGATTAAGTACTGTAATCAATGGTGGCCACTGTATAAATTAGATGATGGTAAAAAGTGGCCAGAGACTGGAACTTTAAACTATAACATCTTACTGCAGTTAATGTTATTTTTGAGGAAGGAGAACAAATAAAATGAAGTTTCTCACACCAACTGCTTCTTTAAGATGCAAGCTGGAGCGGCAAGAGCAGCGTGGCATTAATTTAGCACCACAGGACTCGACCATCCTGTTATTAAAAAAGAAGCAGAAAGAAAAAGCTGCATGAAAAGGTGTTGCTCCTCATGCAGTATAGGACAAAGATGCTTAAAACTTAAAGCTGAAAGACAGCAAGACCCCCTAGAGGCCCAAGGACTGTTAGCATATTGATTGTTAAAAGTCAAGATGTTGATTAAGAAAATATAGATTTAATGCTATCAGAATTAACTGAGATTAAGAAAAGCAGCTGTAATATCTATAACAAAAACACACGTGCAGGAACAAATAGCTACTAGAATACTATACGGGAATGTAGATAACATTTTCCCTGCTACAAATCCACATTGTGACCCAAATGATCTACAAACATATTCATTTTTAGTTAGATACAAGAAACTAGTAACAAAACCGCTGCATCCTGTAATGGCAAATCTTTACACTTTATTTACAAAATTACAAAGTGACTGGGTGTAGCTTTCAGTTTTAGATCTAAAAGATGCTTTTTTGTCTGCCATTAGCTGAAAGCAGTCAAGAAATTTTTGCTTTTGCATGAGAAAACCCTAGAACAAGGAGAAAGAGTCAGCTCACATGGACTGTATTGCCACAAATGTTTAAGAATAGCCCCACAATATTTGGTAATCAATTAGCCAAAGAATTAATGACCTGGATACCACCACCTAGAGAAGGTACACTTCTGCAATACCTTGATGATTTGTTAATTGCCACCAAAACTCAAGAAGATTGTAAGGCATAGACTGTGAGCCTCCTGAACTTCCTAGGACTAAGTAAATACAGAGTATCTCCCGAGAAAGCACAACTCGTTCTTCAGTGAGTTACATATCTTGGGTATGAATTGGCAAGAAGAAAAAGAGCCCTGGGTAACAACAGGAAAGAGGCAGTCTGCCAAATGCCCCAGTCAATTAAAAAATTATGCATTTGTAACTCTGAAAAGTGCATTAATGAGAGCCCCGGCACTGGGCGTACCAGATGTCACTAAACCTTTTCTGTTGTTTTCCCATGGAAAGCAAGGACTGGCTCTGAGACTTTTAGCACAGAAGCTGGGACTGTACAAAAGGCCAGTGGCTTATTTCTCCAAGCAACTGGACATGGTCAGTTAAAGATGGCCTGCCTGCCTGTGTGCAGCGGCAGCCGTGATCCCGAACATAAAAGAAGCTCACAAGTTCACGATGGGCCAGCAGGTAACTGCTTTTGTCTCTCATACAGTGTCAGCAGAGCTCACACAGAAAAGAAATCACTGGTTAACCCCATCTCGCTTTCTCAAATACCAGGCTGTCCTAGCAGAATCAGAGGACACGAGTATCCAAGTAACTAACATCTTAAATCCAGCAGCTTACCTCAGGGCAAAGCTACTGAGGAGCCTGTACAGCACGACTGCATTAAAACCATAGAGGCAGCTTACTCCAGCTGCCCAGACCTGAAGGACTCTCCGCTAGAAGATGTGGACAACTGATTCACTGATGGGAGCAGCTGTGTCAAGAACGGTAAGTGGTTTGCTGGGTATGCAATTGCAACCACAGACACTGTCATCGAAGCAAATCCGTTACCTGTGGGGACATCTGCTCAAATGGTCAAAATAATAGCCCTGACGCGAGCTTTGATACTAGCTGAGAGTAAACCTATCAACATTTGGACTAATTCAAAGCATGCTTTTAGAGTAGTACACGCTCACAGGGCCATTTGGAAAGAAAAAAGTTTATGAACCTCACAGAAGAAAGAAATTAAGCATGCTACTGAAATCTTACAACTGCTGGAAGCAGTCTTAAAACCCTCAAAGGTAGCTGTAATGCATTGTAAAGGCGACTCCCAGGGTAGCACATCCCTGAACTGTAATGCTATGGCAGACAAAACAGCAAAGGCAGTGGCTGGTGGGGTTCAGATTCAAGCCCTAGCTTTAATCCTTTCTAGCATTCTAATGGGTGAAAACCCCCCACCATACGGCACTGATAATTTAAACTGGATACAAGAGAAGAGACAAATAAGATCAGATGGGTGGGCTAGGATAAAGGATCTTATAGTCGTGCCCAGAAAACTGTTAAAATTATTTATTCAAAGCGAACATTCTAAAACACACTGAAGAGTTGATGCTTTACATAACCATTTAAAAGACAAAGTGATAGCATCAGAATTAAAAGAAACAATCGAAGATGTAACTTCCACTTGTGAAATCTGTCTCAAAAACAACCCTAATACCACTGTTAGGCTAAACACAGGGGCTATCACTAAAAGAACTTCACCGAGGAATGTGTGGCAAATTGATTTTTCTGAATTACCTAGAAAAGAGAGATACAGATATCTTTTAGTCCTCACAGACACTTTTTCAAGATGGCCAGAAGCTTTTCCCTTGTAGAACAAGTAAAGCTAAAGAAGTTGTTAAGGCTTTAGTACAGGAAATTATTCCACTATTTGGAGTGCCCAGGGAAATTAATTCTAATAAAAGATCACACTTTGTAGCCCAGGTAGTGCAGGAGGTGAGGTATCTATTAGGAATACAATAGCAGCTACATACACCATACAAGCCTCAGGCAAGTGCACAAGTAGAAAAGATGAATCACTTAATAAAGCAACAATTGGCCAAAATTTGTCAAGAAACTAATTTATATTGGTATCAGGCTTTACCCATGGCTTTGCTGAGAATTAGAGTAAAACCACGACTCAAAGAGAAATTAAGTCCCTTTGAAATTCTGTATAAAAAAAACCCTACAGGACAAACATGGTTCACAATGATAGTGCGGCTCTAGTGGGGCAGAACTACTTGATTGATTATGTTAAGCAATTAGGCAAGAAATTGCAATTAATACGAACTAAAGTTGTGAATTGCTAGCCAGCACAACCGAATAAGCCACTCCATGATATAAATCCAGAAGATTAAGTATATGTTAAGTCTCTTACAAGTGATCCTCTGCAGGAGAAGTGGGAAGGACCATACTTGCCCCTGCTGACAACTCATACAGCTGTAGAAGTACAAAGCGAGTCAACCTGGCTTCATTACACCAGAATGAAGAAAGCACCTGAAGATCGATGGGTTGTGTCTGATCAGTTGCCAGATGGACTCGAGTTGAAACTTAGCCGTAAATCATGAATATTTAGTTGTGTTTTGTTCCTTTTTGACAAGTTGCAAGGACCTTCCATGTAAACAACAATGTATCCATAATAGGCACAACTGCAAGTTATGCTGGAGTGCGGAACTGTCGGTTGTGTGGGGAAATGCAGCAGCTGCAGTTACCATTACTAGGCATACCTGCCAGTAATTGGACAGAGATAAACCCATATACTATACACAGCACTAGAGCACGATGCCGGCCTTACAGCTCACCCTTAGGGACACCTCCTTATCGTTTGTCTCTTGTTAATCAATCTGTGATTTATGTTAAGACAAGAGTTTCAAGTGGCATCCAGTTTTCCAATACCAATTACACCACAACCATCACTGCTCCTCCCCAGTGGCATCGTTTTTTGTGTGATAAAGACTTACAACTTACTAGTTGTGGCTTGACAGATGGCTTTTGGTGGCTGTGCGCAGAGGGGAAGGCTCATACATGGCTATCTAGGTAATATGACATAAAACAATGCACTATGGGATACCTTGTCCCACCTATACAGGTTATAAATCATGCCAGCGAAATAAAAAAAAATCATTAAAATTGTTTAGAAAAAATTAAGTTGAAGCGTACCTTCAAACCCCCTGGTTAGGTACAAAACAGGCTTTCACAGTTTTGTTAAGGCCTTAATATCTCCTTTAGGAATGGCACAATTAGAGAAGGCAGTAGTAAACGTTTCAGCAAACATGGAGAAAATTGCAGATTTGACAGGAAATGCCTTAGAGAAGTTACAAACAAAAGCTGAGTCTTTGAAAAGAGTAGTTTTCCAGAACCATATGGTGCTAGACATGATCACAGCACACATGGGAGGTGTGTGTACCTCAGTCAGTTCCAGCTGCTGCATGTGTGTGGATCAGAGTGGGCAAATATCCACAGATGTGCACACAATTTAGAACCATGCCAAAGTACTACCTGAAGTCACTACGGATGACACTTCCTGGTCAATAAATGTATAGAAAACAGATGTATGGCTACCCAGTATGTCTTGGCTTAAGAATCTGTTTGTAATAGCAATCTGTGTGGTGGCCCTGCTATTTACGCTTTGCATTAGTAGCTATTGTTGTATGACTTTAATGGCTTGGAACTTGAATGCTTTACATGTGGAGTGGTGAGAGCATAAGCTTAGACATAAAGTAGAAAAAAGAACTTGCTACCAAAAAAATTCGAGAGTTACAAAAGAATTTACAAATTTTCAAGAGACGGGGAGAATGAAAGCATTAAAATCACTGTACTTGGGCTTGCTTGGGTATACTGAGGCAGAATAAGGTACATTGTAACCAACGTAGAAGCTGGCTGACTAACTGGGCAAGAGACAGGGAGCAAAGCTTGCTAGATCCAGTGAAGAAAATGCTGAAACAGCTCGCAAGAGACTGCGCATGCCTAGGAAAGAAAGGTGAAAGTGCAGAGCGAGGAAGACATTCAGCCTTCATCAAAACACCCACCGAGCCTTCCTCAGCGCGACCAGCAGGGAGCACTGCGCCTGCGCTCTGCGTGTGCTAATGGTAATAACGAGTTCTGAGAAATAGTTTGCATAAGCACACTTTTTCTAGGGAAAATGATTGTCCTGGGTTACAGTGTATTCTATTACCATCCTCATGAGCTGTTGAAGCCAGGTGTAGCAATGTTCCCGGCCTCCTCCCTCCGGACTATCTCCTGTTAATGGGCCCATCAACGCCTTGCCGCATGGCTCACAGATAACTCGCTCCTGGACCATCTCCTGTTCATGGGCCCATCAGTGCCTTGCCCTGTGACTCACCATCCCATTGTGAGATGCTCCGCCCAGGGGGAAGGAGCCAAGCATTCCCACCTGGATACAGCCTGGGGTTTGGAACAGCACAGGCAGCCTTTTTCCACTGGATTCCCAGAGGACAAGAGCTACACAACCACCACTGGATTTTTCCGAGGAGGACCAGACTTTTTCTACAAGATCACCGCTTCAACAGAACCACTTCAAAGAGAACTGCAGCTATCACCTAATTGAACTGCTTCCACCACCCTGCCCAGCAGGGTGTCAGCTCGTACCCTGGCTCTGTCAGGTTAAACCAGTGTTTCTGTATTATTGCTTTGTTATATACATATATTAGTAAAAGAATTGTTATTCCTATTCCTCATATCTTTGCCTGAAAGCCCCTCAATTTCAAATTTATAAAAATTCGGAGGGAAGGGGGTTGCATTTTCCATTCCAAGGGAGGCTCCTGCCTTCCTTAGAAGACACCTGTCTTTCAAAGCAAGACAATGATGAATATGCATAAATTGCAACCATATATTGTAACCTGCTGTGTGCCTGGGGGGTGCGTGTCAGGAGGAGCGATCCCCCACGCACCCAGTGCGCTGAATAAAGCAAACACCCGCTTCTTGGACTCTGTCTCGGAAGTGTCTCTTGGCCAGGTTTGGGGTGAATCAACGTCAGCAGCCAAATGTATGGAATTATCTAAATCCCAGCAACCAGCATTTTGTCCCCTATATATTACCTAATTTTTAAAACCAAAAAAATCACACAAGTTTTGTCTTATCCACTAAATGTTCATTCTGTCCCTTACAAGTTATATCAGATTTTTTCTCCAAAATACTTCTACAGATTATTTCAATTTTTACCCCAAGGTCTTCCCTACCTGCCCACTACTAGTTCTCATTTTTACCTCAAAATATTAATTCATCCTGGAGAAAATATCAATTTCTACACCAAAAATTTTCATTACCTGTCCAGAAGTGATTACCTCAGTTTACCTCATGGTGTTGATTCTCTTGCCTGCAGATTATTTCACATTCCCCCCAAATATTCCCTGTCTGTCCACTTCTGATTTCCTCATTTTTTACCAGAAAGCATTCTTTCTCTACTCTGGAGATTACCACAAGCTTTACCTCCAAAGTTTCCCTACCTGTCCACTACCTATTACGTCATTTCCCCCTCAATATTTTCATTCTTTACCCTACAGATGTTATCAGTTTTTACCCCCCAAAAATTTCCCTACCTGTCCACAACTGATTACCTCAGTTTACCCCATGAAGTGCATTCTCTCTGCTACAGATCACCTCAGATTTTATCCCCAAAATTTTCCATACCTCTCAGTCAACAATGCGGCTCTGTTTTCATTATTGAAAACTTTATGGTGTGCAATTCAAGCTCGAATTCATCCATATTACATTCTGCATATTCGCAGTCACACCAATTTGCCAGGTTTCTTAACTGAAGGCAATGCCAGGGCTGACATGCTAGCCAACCCTGCGTGGGTAGCGCCTCAGCCTGACAAAATTGCACAAGCCAAGGCATCGCACGGGTTTTTCTGTCAAAGTGCACATACACATAGGCAGTTCCACCTAACGCCAGCTGAGGCTTGGGACATTGTCAGTGCTTGCGCTGTCACGGACTCGCTGCACCTCTACCACAGGGGGTAAAACCCCCAAGGCCTAAAAGCTTTGCAGCTTTGGCAAATGGATGTAACACATGTTCCTGAATTTGGCCGATTTAAGTACGTGCACGTGTCTATTGACACTTTCTCCTCAGCTATGTGGGCATCTGCTCATACTGGGGAGAAAGGCCGCGATGTCATCGCCCATTGGAAACTGGCGTTTGCTGTCCTGGGTGTGCCTTCTTCTGTGAAAACAGATAATGGCCCTGCCTACGCCTTGCGGAAGATGCAGCAGTTTCTGCACCTATGGGGTGTAGGTCATACTTTTGGTATTCCGCATTCTCCTACTGGCCAAGCCATTGTTGAACACGCTCACAGTACTCTGAAGTGTGTTCTGGAGAGGAAAAAAGGGGGAATGCACGCGGAAACCCCACAGAGCCGATTAGAAAAAGCGTTGAACACGATTAATCATCTCACAGTGCCACCAAATTCAGATAATCCTGTTACTTTGAACCATTTTCTCTCACTGCAGTCTTCAGGCGAACGCGCCTGCCCCGAGCGAAGGTCTGGGTACAGGATCTACTCACTAACAAGTGGGAAGGCCCGTGTGAGCTCATTGCTTGGGGTCGTGGGTATGCTTGCATTTCCACAGATACTGGGGTACGGTGGCTACCTGCAAGATGCGTTTGCCCTGACCTGCGGCACCAAAGCCGACAGCGACATCTAACAGGCAGCCTCCAAATGATGACCAGGACATCGACCATCAGTCGGATGGTCCTTCTACAAACAGAGACTGAACTTTAAAATTCCTTTTGTTACGGAGTCAGAAGGTTAAAGCCCTTAAGGCTATCCAGAAACTGATGTAAAGCCTTTCTATTTAGAACTGATTATAGAATTAGATTCGTTAAATGTATTTCTCATGACGCTGCTGGAGAGTCTCTCTGCCAATGCTAAATCAGTGTCCAGTTTAGATTCTGTTTGGCAACTGGCCATTGTCAAACAGAATCCTTATGCTGTGTTTGTAATCCTCTGCGGGGCCCCTTGCAGAAAGGAGAACAAACACTACCTTTTTGGTCTTAAACAAAAAGGGGGAATTGTGGACACTGAAAAGCTTCAGCAGAGAAATTTTCCAGTTTTCTGCAGCATTCTGTGAGAGCTCTGTGTTTCTCACTAAAGCTATGAAAACACTGCTACGGGTTTTCGTAAATAATTCCTTTATCTTGCAGCTGTACGATGTTTTGCAATATTGTTATGTTTAGCTGCAGAATTGTTTTGAAATGGGTGTTGTAGGATTTAGCCAATCATCCTGAGAAGTGGATGGTCAAGGGACCAATCACTTGATGCTGCTCCAGCGAGTTACAGGATAAAAACCCATCTGGATATTAATAAATAATTCCACTTTCCCTGGATCCTGCCTGCCTCGTTTCTCTCCGACCCCGGTACAACAGCAACACCTCTCCACCGCTGAGTACCTCATTTTTACCTTAAAATAATCATCTTCTACCATGCAGACTCCCTCAAGTTCTATTCCCCAAATTTACCCACCTGTCCGCAAGCAATTCCCTCACTTTATGTCAGGATGTTCCTGCTCTCTCCTAGAGATAACCTCACATTTTATCTGCTAAATTTTCCCTACCAGCCCAATACTGATTACCCCCTTTTTACCTCAAAATATTCATTCTTTCCTCTACAGATTAACTCAGATTTTATGATCAAAATGTCCATTGTGCCCCCTATGTCTTACCTAGATTTTTAAAACCAAAACCATACAGGTTATGTGTCTCTTATCTCCAAAATGCCCATTCTGTCCCCACAAATTAAGTCAGATTTTTTCTCAAAACCACTTATTCTTCCTACATAATGACCTCAGGGTTTGCCCCCCAAATTCTACCTAATGTTGACTACTGATCACCTCATTGCTACCTCAATATGTTCATTCTCTGCCCTACAGACTTCCTCAAGTTTTACCCCCAAAATTTTCTTGCCTACCCCAGTGACTGCCTCAGTTTACTTCAGTGTTCACATCCTCCCTAGAGATTACCTCAAGTTTTACCCCCAAAATTTTCCTTAACTGTCCACAACTTGTTACCTCATTTGTACATCAAAATATTCATCCCCAACCTTTAGATTATTTCAAGTTTTACCCCCTAAAATTCCCCTACCTGCCCACTACTGATTCCCTCATTCTGCCTTCGATACATTTATTTTCTACCGTGTAGCTTTTCTCAAGATTTACCCCCCCATATCTTCCATTTGTCTACTACTGAATAGGCACCATCTCACCTTGTAGGATTTGTCTCTTATTCCCTCCAAGCCCATCGTAGCCTCCAGGCACTGACAGCTCACACCCTCTGTCTCATGCACACTGGCCAGACCACACCCAAAACCTCTCTCCCTTCTCCCTCCAGGAACGCCAGCCTGGACCATGCAGAGTAACCTGGCTCTCCACAAATGGGCCATTGTTTGGAGTCATTCATCATTGATAGTCCAGTGTCTCACAGTGGTTTGAGCCACAAAGGTGCACAGCAGATCTTAGAAACTCTCATTCCCTTTCCAGTTGAACAATGTCTACAAAAACCATGTGAACAAAATATGTGATTTGAGGGCAATAAATTCATTTCTTTCATCTCACTGATACAGTTGTGTGCAGTTTGTACTCCCTGAACTACTTCTGAAAGTTACACCAAGTCTACTCCATTTCTTTGCCTACTTTCATTACATCATTAATTACAGGAATAATTATTTTTGAGGGTTCCAATTAATTCAGTCGACATTTTCCTTTCCAGAGCTTTGGAAATAAGCCTCTGATTTGCCTCTCAAAAGAGCGTAAGGAGAAGCTCAGCTGTGCACATCATCATTGCTACCAAAGACTGCCTACAGCTTTGTAAGCTTCTTTTCAGCTTCTGTACTTCTTTTGGGTCGGACCTTTTAGTAAAGAGATGGGACTATCACGGTTATACACAGTTTATTACTTGAAATAACAAACAAGGCATCAGGCTCATCAGCCACGGAGCTTAGTAACAATTCTCTATAAAGAAGGATAGTCACGAGTTTCAAGGTTACATGGCAACTTATAACTTTCTGGTCCAATAAGCAATTAACACAAAACTTTGTTTTGACTTCGTAACCTATCACCTTTGGTAACTTTTACTGCAATGCATCTTTTTTCTACCAATTACCTGCTAAGTCACGTACACCCATATACTTCTATTATAACATCTAAATTCTTAACTTAAACTATAAAATCACATTACTGTACTTAAAACCCTCCACCTTATCACCCAATGTATTTTCTTATTTATGGTTATAGGAGTATAGGTTTGTGATTCTCTTGTTTGGGGTCTATATATCTCTGTCATCACATCAGCCCGAGTTCTTTCCAAGGCTGTAAATCAAATCCATCATTGCCTGCGGAAATTTTAACCCCTTGGTTTCCCACAGGGATTGAGATCCAGCACCGGTGACCCTGACACTTCACCATGCTCCAGAACCACATAGCAGCTGGGCTCGAGCCCCTGTCACAGCCCAGCACTGGAGAGCCCCTCCCAGAACTGGGAATTCCGACGGCTGCGTCCACCCGCAGGCAAAGAGGCTTCCGGCTGTGCTGGGACAGGGCCCAGCTCGGACAGTGGGCAATAAACAAGCTCACACAACTCCCAGTGCGGAACGTCTGGGGTCAGCCTCCTCCTGGCTTCCTCCCAAAGCCTGGCCAGGGCTCAAGGAGCAACCCAGGGAGTGGCCTTTGACCATGGACCTCCCCAATCAGCCTTGCCCAGCTTCTCAATACAGAAAGGTCAATAAGTGTTCTGTTAATGAGCAGATACCTAAATCCTAACACTAATGATCCTGTGTATTTTGTTAATGAGTGGATACAAATACAGTGTTTGGTTGGAAGGTTCCATCAAGAGCTCAGCTTTGGCTCAAGGCCCATTGTTCAGCCCTCAGTACTTCAGTAGCCCTGAGCAATCCCCTAAGCAGAACCAGGACAGAAGAGCCCAACCACTCCTGACTTCCAGAGCACCCAGTGCTGCCTTGGCACTCATCTTTAGTTCTTGTTTTGAAGGTCAAGGCAATCCAAGAGACACAAATCCAGGCTCCTCCTGCTCTCCTTGAAGGAGGTTCCAAATGGCAATAATCTGTCCCAACACAGCAGCAAAACCAGGATGCCCTTCCTTGGGCAAAACTCAAGCTACTAAAAAGCCAGGAACACGGGACAATCCTGCCTTTCCACTGAGGGATATTGATCCAGCTCTACTGACAAGTGGCAGTTGGAGACAGGAATCTACGAGGCTTTGAGAAACCCAAACACATCGGCAGATATTTTCCTGCTTGTGTCATTCAGCTCCTCGCTTACCTTTCAGAGGCTTCTGCCAAGTGTTTGCAGGTGCTTTGCTTCTATCAAAAATACATCACCTTATTTCTAGGTTCCAAGAAGTCTCATCCCATCATCTTGGTCACATGTTCCACATGAGGGTTTCATGTAAAACAAGCTGTTTCCCCCTTCAGATCCTCTCTTAAGCTGTTAAGATCATGATCTCACAGGTACTCACAGAAACTCTCCCAACACCATTTGCTGCTTCTCTCTGCCAGGGCCCCAAGAAGTTCTGCCTCAGCTCTTGTCCCACACTTGCCAGGGACCTTGAGAGAGAAAAGCACAGTTATGACTACTAATTATGGCCACAGGCTTTGGGTTCAGTGTTGGGTTTAGCCTTCTGGAAAGAGAAGCAGACACTCCTCACCCCGCTGGAGCTGATCTGCCCATTTGTGAGAGCTGGTCTGCCCTCACAAACCCTCCAGCCACTCTACAAAACTCAGCACTGCTGCAGACCTACAACAGAGCAGCAGTTTATCCACAGGTGATTTCTACTAGCACACATTTCCTATTGTGTTTCCAAAGCAATCCAAGTGCTTATTTTGCATCTCCAGAAGCATGTGCCCATGTACACAACAACACCAAATTTTCAGTGTACCAACAGAAACTCAAACAGATTTAATACGTTATTCTTCAGACAACAACAAATCAAATTAACTGCTGTGCACTCGGACTGCTTGGTGTAGGAGGGTTGATAGAGGTTCTCTATCCTTAAAGAGAACCTCTCTTTAAGGAAAACATGAAAACAGAAACCAACTTGTCTCCACAAATCAAATAAAAAGTAAGTCACAAGAAATGATACCATGTAATAGAAAACACTTATTTGCTTTGAATGTAATGCCTGGGAACTCAAACATCCATCAAAAATAGAAAACATACTCAAGATGGGCAAAAGCACCAAATATTAGACAAACCTCTCAACAGAAGTGTGATTCCAGAAAATGGTTGCCTCATCCAAAGCCCCTCTCCAACCTCGGGGGTCACAGCACTCACTCCAGGGCACTTGGAGTAAAGAGAAAAAACAAACATAGGCTTGTTATTTTACAGGTGGTTGTTACATCCCCAGGAAGGCCAGAGTTACTTAGGTTCTTGTCAACAAATCTCTTTAGGGTGGCTTAGAGGGAAACACTGGATGAACCCTGTTTGCAAATAAATACATAGATGTATCTATAGGGTTTAATTTCAAACCATTTGGTTGCAACAGAAAGCAGCTATACAGCCATTTGGTTCTTATTATCTATTGTAATACAGCAATATGAAAGTACGAAATTATTACTTAAGAAAACATCTAAGGGAAAAGAAAGTTTTACAAATGGGCAAGTTGTGTCAGGGAGGGCCATTAGCACTAGAAGAGGCACCATCTCCTTTTGCAGGATTTCCCTCTTATCCCCTCAAAGCCCCGTTTGCAGGATTTCCCTCTTATCCCCTCAAAGCCCCGTTTGCAGCCTTCAGGCAGTGATAGTTCACTCCTCTGTCTCATGCAGATCGGACATTCCTCCTCCTCCTTCCAGGAATGCCCATGTGGCCAGGCCCTCCACAAATGGGCAGCTGCTTGGAGTCATTACTCATCAATAGTCCAGTGTCTCTCAGTGGTTTGACCAAAGTGTTGCAGCAGCCTGGAACACCCTGGAAGAGGAACACAAGAGTTTTGCACCCAAGAAATGGAGGAGCTGCCCTGTCCCAGCTCTGTCTCCTTCGCCAGCAGCAGGGCAGATGCAGCCCTCAACCTCCAGGGCTTCCCCTGGAAAGGGCAAACACCTGCACCCAGCTGGGCACAGATGTGGCACAGCCTGAACACACTCCGATAGTGCCTCCAGAGGTGACAAAGGGACAACACCAAACAAGACTCACAAACAGGGACTCACTGAAACTCTTCCAACACCATTGGCTGCTTCTCTGTCTGCCAGGGGCCCAAGAAGTTCTGGGTCCACTCTTTGTCACATGCTTGTCAGTGACCTTGAGAGGACAGGGTTATGTTCATATTCTGAGCAGGAGTTGAAAACAGAGAAGCACAAAATGAGACAGAAATCCTTTTCCCCCATACTCAATATTCTCAATTCAGGAAAATCAGCAGAACTCAGCAGTTCTGTATGAGGGCAAAAGTCCAGATGGTACTTTTATCTAAAGCACAGGAATGGCTTTTTCTCCTCACTTTCTGGGAAACACTATGGAAGCAGGAGATCCCATGCACCAAATCACCTCAATCTACATGGTGGGTTCTCTTCCAATGCCCCTGGAAAACAGAAGAGACAGGCCCTGCCCATCCCCACAGCACACTGCTCTCACTACACATCCCACTGATCCACACCCACCCAGCCCCTTCAGCTCCAGAATCCAGCACCATTTCCAACTGGCTGCCTCACACACAACAGGTTTTTCCAACTGCTGTCACACTTGAACGCCTTGGAGTCTTCAGGTACTGAGGGACTTTGAGCAGAAACAATCCCAGCAAATATAAGAAGGGTAACTCAAGCATTTTCTTGCCAGTGTCTGGGAGAAAATAATTTTCAACTCTTTATTGCATGAAAACAAAATTAAATAAACCAGCTCTGGGAAACCCCACGGCAGCTATCACTAGAACTCCATTGTGAATCTCCTTTAGGCTGAGCCTAAATCACCTGTGTCCCCAGGGACTAAAAAGAAAAACCCAAACAACTATGTCCCTCCTCCAGCAATGAAAGCAGAACAAAGACAGACAGGACAGCACTGACGCAAACAGCTGTGGGAACATCTCCTTCAAGTTGCCACATTCCAGTCCTGCTTTCTTACAAGATTGAAATGGAAGCAGAATTTTCATCTAAAACTTACAGGATCAAATTTCTCTAAATATCCCAAGCAGTACAGTTCCCAGGATGTTTGCTGGACAGTAGAAGTGTTTTGCCAGGAGGCAGGGTCAGCAGCAAAGACACAGACACCAACTTAATCCCTGAAGTGTCATCTACTAGAGCTCAAAGCAGCAAAGAACTCCAAAAAGACAAGCTCAGCAGTGCTGCCAAAGATTGCCTACAGGGACTGAGATCCAGCACCGGTGACCCTGACACTTCACCATGCTCCAGAACCACATAGCAGCTGGGCTCGAGCCCCTGTCACAGCCCAGCACTGGAGAGCCCCTCCCAGAACTGGGAATTCCGACGGCTGCGTCCACCCGCAGGCAAAGAGGCTTCCGGCTGTGCTGGGACAGGGCCCAGCTTGGACAGTGGGCAATAAACAAGCTCACACAACTCCCAGTGCGGAACGTCTGGGGTCAGCCTCCTCCTGGCTTCCTCCCAAAGCCTGGCCAGGGCTCAAGGAGCAACCCAGGGAGTGGCCTTTGACCATGGACCTCCCCAATCAGCCTTGCCCAGCTTCTCAATACAGAAAGGTCAATAAGTGTTCTGTTAATGAGCAGATACCTAGATCCTAACACTAATGATCCTGTGTATTTCATTAGGAAGTAGATATAAATATAACATTTTGTTGAAAGGTTCATCAAGAGCTCAGCTTTGGCTCAGGGCCTGTTGTTCAGGCCTTAGTACTTGACCATTACATACCCAGAGCAATCCAAGTGCTTCTTTACGTCTCTACAAGTGTGGCCAAAGCCCCACGTACACAGCAGCACATCAAGTTTTCCCTGTGTGCCAACAGAAACACCAACAGATTAAATTTAATTTTATTCTTCAACAACTAATCCAATTAAATAGTGTGCACTTGGACTGCTTGGTGTGGAAGGGTCAATGCAGTTCCTGGGCATCTTTAAGTACAAAGCATGAAAACAACCATTTTTGACACACAAAAAGAAACAGAAAAAAATTAGGAGAAGTGATACCATAGACCAGAAGGTATTTGCTTGCCTTTGAATGCAGTGCCCCAGAAGTCCCAGCTTTGGCTCAGGGCGGGAACCAACCTGTTCCACAGAACACAACCAAGGTGGACAAAAGCATCAAATATTAGACAAACCTTTCAACAGAAGTATCATTCTGGAAAATGGTTTCTCCAAGCCTCTTTGCCTCATCCCAAGCCTCTCTTCATCCTCAGAAGTCACTGCACTCACTCCAGGGTACTCGGCATGAAAAAGGAGCAAGTGGAGACTTCATGGCTTCCCTGGGATCTTTTCTCCTTTGACCACCCCAGGTGGCAACCAGTGACTGGGAAATGCTCTCTGGGAATCCAGGGCAAACCAGAGCCTCTGAGTGCAGCACAGACCCACCTGCAAGGGGAAGGAGTCTTACCTGGCCCCAGGATCTCCATGGGAATATTCCGACCATGGCTTCAGCATTTGCCAGTCTAGGTATGCAGAACACAGTGACATGAACAAAAACACCCCCATACCCCCTGCCCTAAGCAGGGATGCAGCAGCACCACCTGGAAAGGGAGCAGAGCTTCCCAGCTCCTGTCCCAAACACTGACTGTGGCCAGAACCACAAACACAACAAAAAGTTACAGGTTGGAGAAATTAAAGTAGGAAAAACTCTGTGCCTTCCATTCCCTGCCCAGTGCACTCCAATTCCACACTGGGAGTCCAACTCACGGTCTTAACTGTACAAACTCCAAGACTTGACATAATTCTTGTTTATAAAGGAGCTTCCCAAAGCAATTATCTGTCCCAGTGAGAGCAAAACCCTCTGCACTCAACCAGAACCATGGGAAACCCCAGCCAAGGGTAGAAACAGACACAGAATATCCAAACTGCACTATTTCAGCCCCAAAAAGGTCAGGAAAAAAACAAATTAGAGCAACCATTGCCTCCTCACTCTTCACAGAGAAAGACTTTGCAATTCTGAGGCACACGCTGGGAGACCCAGAGAGTACCAGCCCCTCAGCCCCAACACAGCTTCAACCGGGACCACCTAACACTTGCTCTCCAGCATACCACACGCCTAAGCATAATTTTAATTACAATATAGCTTAAAGAAATAAATTAAAACATATTTTTACCCCTCTAAAACAGCTCAGGGGAGCCACGTACTACCACACAACGAACGCAAAGCCTTAAACACTGGCTCATCTCAGGCTCCGGCCGTTATAAACCCCCGCCCGGCTCCCGATTGGCC
>VZTD01001067.1:0-28897 GCA_013397725.1 Rhagologus leucostigma | reverse complement strand
GGATGCGCCCGGGAGCCTCGGCCCCCGCCCCCCGCCCCGCCCCGTCCGCAGCTGCAGATGGGGCTGCAGCACCGCCCGGCCGCCGCCAGGGGGCGCTGCCGCGGGGCGCCTGTGGGAGGGGGCGCCCGGGACGCGTCCGGTTGCGATCCCCCGGGAGAGCCCCGGCCCGCACCGCCGGGCCCGCCCCGCACCGCTCCCAAAACCGCACCGCCGCGCCCGTCTGGTTCAAATCAGAACGAGGTGACAGCACAGCATTAGATCAGGGACGCTAGGAGACTCACCAGAATTCGTTTGTTTGGTTTTGATGTTCGTACAGGATTTTGTTTTTTATTAACTGGGGAAAAGGATATTTAATTTTCTGGCCGGCAGGAGATTTTTTTTCCCATCTCAGTTCTGTTGTGAGATGCGATGCACTTGCAGCTTTGTGTGCTGAGTCCAAGATTTGGTGCTATTGTCCATCTCGTGTGTGTTTTCTATTCTAGATGGCTGCTTGAGCTCCAGGGCACCATGTTCAAAGGCAAGGCAGTGTCTTCTTAACAGCTTAGAAATTAATCTGGATAGGAAAACACGTTTGACAGATAAATTTCAGGTGGAACACTACAAAGATAATTTGATGTAGGCACAGGGATGGATGGTCCCCACACAGCCAGTGCCAGCCTCCGGCCACCCAGAGACTGGGCACTGCCACCCTGGGTGTGGAAAAGTGGCAAAGCAGACCCTTTTAATCAACCATTTCTTGTCTAAGTTCAATCTGATTGATAGTGTGTCTAATAATAGTGTATCCTCCTGAAAGATTTCCAGAAAAGTCTGCCCTCTGAGCTGAAGGGCAAAATTCAACTGAAGTGAAAAGAAATTTTCCTAAGAAAAAGGTGCATTTGTAGATATTACAAAGCTGAGTCTTCCTTGGCAGGTCTGTCATTTTCGAGGGTAATTTCTAGCCCAGGGAACACTGATTTCAATGCACTGCTCACACCTGGGAATCAAGCATTGGTGTCATACAAGGAACGTTAACACAATATTCCCAAGTTGTGATGGAAACCCAGATCATGCAGTTGGGTTTTTCAAGGCAGAAGCCAGTGAATCCATGGATCTCTGTGCTGGCCAGAAGCCACTGGTTTTTAGATGATTTTGCAGATGAAAGATCTGAGAAATGATTCAGCCTTTTCATTGTTTTTGCCCTGTTTCCCTGAGAAAAACCTGTGTTGTTTTTTCCGTAATTCCATGAAGCAATGCATCTGATGTGTTGGGGAGAAGGAGTCTGTTTTTCTAGTGGGACTGGTTCCTGCTTTTTTAATGGATAGGTTGGAATATTCGTGGCAAAAGCATGTTTGGAAGAGGAGGAGGCTGCTTGGGTTGTTGGCGTGGGGATGGAGCAGCACAGGGAGAATCCAGGCTTTTGCTGGACTTCTCAGAATGGCACTGGCAGTTGGGACATCCCAGGCTGGAAGCACAGAATGTCACCTGGAACACGAAGTTGTGAAAGTCTTGGGAAGATCAGTACTGGGAATAACGTCACTTGCTTGGGTAGGGGACTTCCCTCAGTGTTTGGAGGGTGGGAGCAATGAGGGTGTTCACCCCTGGTGCACGGCTGTTTCTCTGCTTGGCATTGCTTGGAACAACAAAAAACAAAAGGAGGATCTCTTGCAAAGTTCTGTAAACTGTGAATTCTTTCCAGCCTCTGGAAAGGGCTTTGACATGCCATGGTGTCAAAGGAACATTTAATTCTGCATCCCTTCCTTTCCCTAATGCGTTGGGATGTTCCCAGCCCAGTGGGAGGCTGCAGACCACACCGTAGCCAGACTATATTTGATTTTTCCGTACAGCCTGGCTCTACGGCTTCATATTTCCATCTATATTTCTCTCACTCTAGAGGACAGATGTAACTGCAGCCCAACCAGGAAATGTTAAAACAAAAATTATACCTTGCTCCCTGCAGAGGTTAAAGGATTCCCCCATCCCTGGGTTTGGACACCTGTGGGTTGGTCTGACTTCCTGAAATTCACAGCTGCAGAAACCTCTTGTATCATCCGCCTCCCTTCGGCTGAGTAAACACCTTCTGACCGTGCCATGGAAATCGGTGAGGTGTGCAAGGTGGAACGTAAATGTGCCCGGTGTAGCTGGTTGTCCTAGAGGGAAACTCCTGGTGTGATCAGTGTCTGATGGAGCCACTAGGCTGTGGGCCCGTGTGTCTGCTCGAGGACATGTTTCACTGCCCGTGTTCTTAGCTAAGGATTTCTTTTCCTAGGGAGCCCCGAAGGCTGGGAGATGGAAGTTTTGAAGCTGGTGTCACTCAGAGCTTGAAAACATCAGTGTTGGTTTATTATTCCACTGAGGATCTGCTGCATTTCAGGTGGAACTGTTCCCAGTCCAGTGGCTGTTCCCATCACAGGTGAAGGAAATCTGAAATCCAGAGACAATCTTTCAGCTTGGACTTTTGCTTCTGTTGGGAACCAGACTTGGAGCCTGGGGCATCGCAACCCCTATTCCTGCTCAGGGGAATGCCAGTTCCCAATTCCAAAAGCATGGTCTTTGTTGATTTTTCTGCACTGTCTGTTTCTGTAAACTGGGCGTTTCCTTTCCTCCACCAGTAAAAGGCAGCTGGTCACGTTCCGTGTTTGGATTTAGCACAAAAGTGGGATCTTTGTCTTGTGCTGGAGGGGCAGTGGGTAGAACATCTAGTAACAAGAGAGGCTTGAAATTGTGTGGGATCTGCTGCTCCAGCTGGATCCCTACAAATCCATGGGGCCTGATGGAATTCATCCAAGAATCCTCAAAGTGCTCCTGATGTCATCAAAAAACCTCTCTCAATTTTTTGAGCAGTCTTGGGAATCCGGAGAGGTTCCAGCTGACTGGAAGTTGTTCCAGTTTTCAAGAAGGGCAGGGAGGAGGACCCTGGAAACTACAGGCCTGTCAGTCTCGCTCCAGGGCCTGGGAAATCACCCTTATGGAGAGGATGATTCTGGGAGGTATTGAAAAACACTTGGAGGACAACGCAGTCATCAGTCACAGCCACCACGGCTTCATGAGGAGGAAGTCCTGCTTATCAAACCTGATTTCCTTTTATGACAAGGCAACCCACGAGGGCAGCCTGACCTTGAGTCCTGGGGGCAGTTCTGGGCACCACGATACAAGAAAGACATTAAACTATTAGAGAGTGTCCAAAAGAGGACAACAAAGATGGTGAAGGGCCTTGAGGGGAAGCTGTATGAGGAGCAGCTTGAGGGCACTTGGTCTGTTGAGCCTGGAGGAGACTGAGGGGAGACCTCATGGCAGTTACAGCTTCCTCATGAGGAGAAGAGGGAGGGCAGACACTCATCTCCTCTCTGGGGTGACCAGTGACAGGACCTAAGGGAATGGCCTGAAGTTGTGTCAGGGGAGGTTTAGGTTGGCTAACCAGGAAAAAATTCTTCACCCGGAGGGTGGTTGGGCACTGGAACTGGATCCCCAGGACAGTGGGCACAGCACCAGCCTGAGTTCAAGAGGTATTTGAACAATGCTCTTGGGCACATGGTGTGACTCTTGGGGATTGTCCTGTGCAGGGCTGAGAGTTGGACTTGATGATCCTTGTGGATCCCTTCCAACTCAGCATATTCTCTGAGTCTCCTGGATTCTTGTAGCCAGTCTTAATAGAATCCTGGAATGGTTTGGTTTGGAAAAGACCTTAAAGCTCATCGTGTTCTACAGCCCTGCCATGGGCAGGGGTACCTTCCACTAGACCAGGTTGCTCCAGCCTGATCTTGAACACTTCCTGGGATGGGACAGGTGAGCTGTGGTTTGGGTCTAAGGAATATAGAATGGCTAGAAAGGTGGTTCATCCTCTGTGGTCACTGGAACTGCTGATGCTCACCAGCTCCCATGGGATTGTGGCCCACCAGCGAGGTCCCTGTCAGCTTCTTGGTGTGATAGTGCCAGCCATGGCACTTGTAGAGCTGAAAATCTCCAAAATGCTCAAAAATTTGACCCAACAGATAGGGTTTTGCTCTGTGGTTTCTCTGAGGAGTCCCCAAAGCACTGTGGCTCACTCAAGGTGAGATCATCTCCTCTGGGTAATCACTTCCAAACTCAGAAGCTCAGAGAAGAGATAACAACCTTCTTTGGGCTTTGTCACTCTCCTGGGGCTCCAAGAGTCCCCAGATCCCCAAATTACATGGAAAAAGGTCTTTGCTGATGGTGGTATATTTTTAAACTCACATGCAGAGCACCTTAATATCCACCTTGAAGAGCGTCATGGGGGAAACAGGCAGAGTGTAGAGATGTAGGTGAGGATTATCCTGGAGAGCCGTGAGCAAGGACAGCACATGCTGAGCTACCCAACTGCTGTCGTTTTCTCTTGCAAAGCTTCAGTTTTCATCTCAGCTCCTACCTGGAGGCTCCTGGGCTCATCATACTCTGGGCTTACCACCAAATCCAGGTGATCCGCAACGGTGTGTGGTGAGGACACGCCGTTGGAACACTTGCTCTGGAGTCTTCACCTTACTGACCACAGAGGACTCCTGGATGAGGACTGGAAGCTTTCCTGTAAGGAACACTTCGGGATCTTACCATTGTTGATACAAGGCACATCCAAAAGGTGATTTTTAATTTTTTTTCCCCCCTAAAGAAATATTTTCAGAAGGAGATTGCTCAGCTCTGGGTGTTGCATGTTTTTGTTTGAACACTCCAGGAACAGGGTAAAGAGCTGGGAAAATCTTTTAGAGCCAAACTAGTGCATCAGGAGGGAGGGAAGACGTCATAGTCAGGAAGTTTTGGATGCCCCTTCTCTGGAAGTGTTCAAGGCCACGCTGGATGGGGCTTGCAGCAGTCTGGTCCAGTGGAAGGTGTCCCTGCCCACGGCAAGGGGATGGAATGAGATGGTCTTCAAGATCCCTTCCAACCCAAACCCTTCCAGGATTCTATGAAGAAAACGGACAAAGAGGATGGTTGGCAGATACCAACAGGAGGATGAATAATCAATTCTGTGCTGTCTTTTACAGCTTTTCTCAGGTTTCTCTTTGTTTCAGGATATGCTGGATGATCTCAAAATCCCAAACTGAACACACACAGGAGATTAAAGGCGGCACCAAGGTAAAGTTACTGAGCTGTGTAACCTAGATCTTCTCCCCACCTGTACTGTGACTTCTTCCCAGCTCTTTCTCATCGATCCGTGCCTAAACTCTTGCTTTAGATCTTGTAGATTGTCCCCAAGCAGAACCCACTGGAAAGAGGGTTTTCCGCCTGGAAGAAATCTCCAGCAAGGAGGTCACTCAGCGTACACACATTGAAGGAATGGCAGGAAGCAATTGCACCCAAGCAACCGAGTTCATCTTAGCAGGGTTCACTGAGGCACCAGCAACTCAGGTTGCCCAGTTCCTGCTGTTCCTGCTCACCTACCTTGTCACCGTCCTTGGAAACCTCGGGATGATCGCCTTGATCAGAGCCAGTCCCCTGCTCCACTCCCCCATGTATTATTTCCTGGGCAACCTGGCTTTTGTGAACCTCTGCACTTCCACCATCATCACCCCCAGGATGTTGGCTGGGGTTTTGTTGGGAAAGAAAGGAATCACCTATGCCGGGTGCATGGCCCAAGTGTTCACTTTTGGCCTGTTTGGGATGGCCGAGTGCTTCCTACTGGCTACGATGGCCTATGACCGATACGTGGCCGTTTGCCACCCCCTGCTCTACCCCCTTGTCATGTCCCCAGAGCGCTGCTCCTGGCTGGTGACCGGGTCCTACCTCCTGGGGCTGACCAATGGTGCGGGACAAACCATTGGCATGTTCAGCTTGTTCTTCTGCAGCTCCAGTGCCATCGATCTGTTCTTCTGTGACATTTCCCTGCTGATCTCACTCTCCACCTCCGACACCACCCTCAGCCTCGTCATCCTGAGGACTGCTTCATCTTTGCTCGGTGTTCCCAGCATCCTGGTGGTCCTGGTGTCCTACGTGGCCATCATCTCCACCATCCTGAGCATCAGCTCAGCTGAGGGCAAGCGCAAAGCTTTCTCCACCTGTGCCTCCCACCTCACCGCTGTCAGCACCTTCTATGGGGCATTGATTTTCATGTACTTAATCCCCAGGTCAGACACCTCCAGGGGAGGAGATAAATGGGCTGCTGTGCTCTACACTGTGGTAACCCCCATGCTGAACCCCTTGATCTACAGCCTGCGGAACCAGGAGGTGAAGGAGGCTTGGAGAAGACTCAGGAAAATAAAATGAGCTTGGATGTTTTAACTTTTTGGCCAGATACAATGGAGATGTGGGTGACAGCCTGGGATTTTTGTGAAATATGTCAGAGGGACATTTTTTGGGGCCTTCTGCACTTCGATTTAGATGATGTGCTGGTGTGGTGGTGCATCCTCCCTCCACCCCCTCCTTTCCAGGCTGCAGTGTGATCTGAGAAAACACTTGTTAGGCCTTGTCCCTGAAAACACCACCTGGGCTCAGTTCTTTCTGATTTTTGAGCGATCTCTAGCACACTTGTTTGGGACAGCTGGCTGATTCAATATCAGCTGAGAATAACTATTTCACTCCAGTTTTGATGTTTGGATGAGGCTCGGAGCAACCTGGTCTAGTGAAAGGTGTCCCTGCCCACAGCAGGGGGTTGGAACTGAATGAGCTTTGAGGTCCCTTCCAACCCAAAGCATTCCATAAAAACATATTTGGTGTTAATGTTTTGGTGCACAAGCATTGCATATGTGAAAAACCCAAAACCCTCCAATCTGTGTATTATCTTACGAGGTCCATAGTGAAATCCAGAGTGATGGGACTCTCCTTGAGACACAGAATACCTTGGGATGGAGGAGAAGCTGCTCCTTGGTTGGATTAAATCAAGGCAGGATCAAGGGAGTTTGCTGATTTATTGATGACACACAACTCACAGGCACTGAGGATCAATCAGCTGAATCCTTTGTTCCCAAAGCTTCCTGATTATTCCCTGGTTATTATTTAATCCGGCTGCGTGGATCAATCCCCCTGAGCTATTCATGCTCCTGTTTCTTTCTTATCAGCTGTGCTGACGCCCCATGGCAGAGATCCTGGAGGTGCACAACTCACACATCCACAGATGTGGAGACAACGACCTCAAGTTGCACCAGGGGAGGTTACGGTTGGATACAGGGACAATTTCTCCATGGAAAAGGTTGTCCAGCCCTGGATCAGGCTGCCCAGGGCAGTGGTGGAGTCCCTATCCCTGGAGGGATTTAAGAGCCGTGTGGATGTGGCACTTGGGGACATGGATTAGTGGTGGCCTTGGCACTGCTGGTGGACTGGATGATCCTAGAGGACTTTTCCAGCCTAACCAATTCCATGACTCTGAGACCAGGACCATGAACTGGGACATCTTTGTGTAACTCTTGCTGTCCTCCCACCCTTCTGATCCTCCCTGCCACCCTCAGGACATTGTTTAATTTAGGTGCAGAGAAGACTGTTCATTTTTTCTTTAAATATGACTAAAGATTATTTTTAATGTTTTATTTAGAACATAAACCCCCCATAATTATTAATTTAATAAAACATTAAGACATTTAAAACATAAGCCCCAGAGCAACTCTCCTTGCTCCAGGGCCTTAAAACCATTGTTTGGCAATAAAATATTGAATATTTTAAATAATATTTGAAAAATATTCAAGATTTGAATAATATTTTGAGAAACCATTCAATGGCTTTTGTCCATCTGGTCTTGCCTTGACCATCACCTGACCTTTAAACAGGAACATGAGCCCTTAGTGAATTAAACCCTGAGTCTGTGGCCACGGCACTGTCACTCTGCTCATTGTGGCTTCATGCTGGAGCTGCTGCTCTCAAAACCAAAAGGTTTTGGCTCGTTGTGCGAGTGGGGGTTGGAGAAATGAACTGTGCCCAGCTTCTGTGGGAACAGCACCTGACCATGAGAGGAGCGGAGACCACCATGTGGGGTTCGGGGAAAGAGATGGAACATCCAGCACTGATGTTTGCTCCTGAGGGATGCACTCCCCTCATGGGTCATCCTGTGTCCCTGCCCATGGCAGGAGTTGGAATGTGATGAGCTTTAATGTCCCTTCCAACCCCAGCCATTCCAGGATTCTGTGGCCGATGCAGATGACTGCAGGTGAGTCTCCTGAACTCTTTTTGAAGCACACATTGCAAAATGGCTTTTCAAAATGAGCTTTCCTGGTCAAAAATGGGCAGTTGGAAACCAGAAATACTTGGAAAAGGGAAAATGAGCATTGCCCATGGGGAAATAATGGGACAGGCTGGAGAGCAGCTGTGGGTGTTGTGGTGGCCACCAAGACGGAGATGAGCCATCCGTATCTCCAGAGTGCAAGAACATCCACCAGCAGCTGGAGAAAAGCATAGACAGCCACTCAAGTGACTTCCTGCAATGAACCTCTGACCGGCAGCTGGAGGAACAGGGACAGAAAAGCTTCTTTGGGATGGCGAGGGGAGAAGAGAAATATAGAATTAGAGAAGAATTTAAAAATCTTTCCAATTCAAGCCTTTAGCAAAGATCCTTGTTTTGGTGTTTCCTCCCAACAACGTTGTGTTCACAAACGGCATCGCTCAGGCTCTGCAGGCATCAATTCTGATGTGCTGTGGGGATCTCATCCCTAAAACTCCAGGGAGGAACCTCGGGATGGATCCCAGGGGCTCTGGGGAAGGCTCATTCCGTGTTCAGCTGCCTCAGAGACCCTGTGGTAATTGGTTGCGTGGGGACGGGGTTAAACTTAAATATTCCGGCCACGTTAGAGGATGGAAAGGGAAAACTTCCTGGTTTTGGCCAGACCGATGAGGCGTGTGAACTTCAGCTCAAGGACCTGTGAGTATCTTATTAACCAGAGAGGCTGAAATTTTAAGTGGTTTTGAGACAACTTTTTGCTGGATGGGGAAAATTGTCCTTCCCAAGTGTTTGCAGAAGCAGGAACCTCTCCATGAAAGCTTTTATGGAATGTAGTAAACAAATAACACCAGGAAATCATGAAGGTCCTTCCTGGTGGCAAAACATGTACTCCAGGACATCTGAACCTTAATTCCTAACTCAAATTTTGGATGAATATTCCTTACATCAGCAGAACTGGGAGGCACACTCTGAGCAAATTGACTGAAGGGTCGATTTGAGCCTAAAAGTCTTAAATTCAGCTCATCATTATCATCAGAAAATGTAAAAATAAATTGCAGCAGGAGAGTTCCTGCAGAGTTTTCCTTTCATCTCGATTAGCAATTGCAACACTTCTCCAAACCCTGGGCTATCTCTCAACCCCTGAATCTCAGTTTCTTACATCAGTTCTTTTTTAATTCTTTGTGATGCCAGGAAGTTAATTATATATTCCAAGAGATAAATTTAAATGTATATAATTACATATAATATATAAAATTAAATTATAAATGTTAGGGAGATATTTATATGTATTAATTATATCTATAAGTGCATATATAAAATAAACCTCTATATTAACTTTTTTTATATATTTAAATTTTCATATATTTAATTATATATATAGTGGGAAATAAATCCTCAAGCTGCTATTTAACTTACTGAAACTAATTAGGTTTATTTAACTAATTGTGTTTATTTACCAGTGCAGGTCTCCTCCTTAAGGAGCTGCTTCCAAAATCATCCGTTCCCAAGGGAAATTTCCTCCTCCAGGGGTGGGCAGTGACAAACCCCTTGGTGTTCCTGTGAATGAAGACAACAAACAGCAGGTTTTTTGGTCAAGTTTTGATGCTCTTTGTGAGGGTAAATTATCCCTGCCTTTCACACTAATACTGGGAGAAACTGGGTTTATTTCTTCCAGGAAATTTTGGTCTAGGAGATAAAATCTGATCGAGCAAAAAGGGCCCTGAGATGTGAGGAAACAGGTGAGTTTTACCCAAAATAAGGCTGCAAGGAGTTGTCTGTTCCAAGGAGAGGGCTTGAGGTGGGAGCCTGTTCTCATGACAGATAATCATCCAAGCTCAGGGTCTCTGAGGTGAAACCCAGGAATTTATCATGGAATCCATGGTTTGGGTTGGAAGGGACCTTATGGATCATCCAGTGATGATCCATGGGTGGGACACCTTGCACTAGCCCAGGTTGTTCCAAGCCCTGTCCAACCTGGCCTTGAAGATCAATCATTTCACTGCAGCACTACCTGGATTATTTCCCAAATTATATATATTTATTTCTATTTATTTGAACTGTATTGTCAGCATCTTACTCCTCCCAGTTCATCATGGCACCACAACATTTTTGAGGCCTCCAAAGTTTTAAAACCCTTTTCTTTCTCCACTTCACACTTCTTACAGGAATGACACAAATATCACCATATTTAAAGGGTTTTTTAATACACTAAATCTCCTCTTTGAACCTGAATTTTAGAGTTTCAGAGGAAGGAAAGGAAGAAATTTGTTTTATTTTCATTTGTTCTGACTCTCCAAAAAAAAATTTTAAAGATGTCCTGACCTCTCACTGGTGCTTTGTCTCCTTTGGATCTTCTAAACCAATGAGGTTGGGGGTTGTTTTTTGGGTGGTTTTTATTGTTTTCAGTTTGTTTGTCAAATTAATGATGATTTCTAAACTCAGGATAAATTACTGTGGTTAATGCTTTGAATCTGATGAATAACAACCCCCTTAACTTCTTCAGGAGGTGGAATAAACTTTCTGATGTGCAAAGCAATTTATCAAACCCAATCAGTGGCTAAACAAGACTAAAACCATTAAAAACAAACTCAGTAGTGAACTTTGGCTACTTTAAAATGTATTTTGAACCAAACAGTAAACCCCACAGTTCCTGCATCTCCAGATCGTGTTTGCTGATAAAAATAAAGGCATTTTTAACATGTTTGTGCAGAAAACAGGAATGTGCTGACTCTGATCTCCACTTTCCTACAGCACCTGCGTTAGGATGGCAGCCAAAGGAAATGGAACCTCCAGTGCTCACTTTGTCCTCTTGGGATTCTCCCAACAGGGCAACGTCCAGGTTGTTCTCTTCATGGTGTTCCTGGTGATCTACGTGATCACCCTGCTGGGGAATGTGGGGCTGCTGGTGTTGATCCGGCTGGTTGCCCAGCTCCACACCCCCATGTACTTCTTCCTGAGCAGCCTGTCCTTGCTAGACCTCTGCTATTCCTCCTGCATCACTCCCAGGCTGCTCCGGGATCTCCTGGATGAGGAGAAGGTCATTTCTCACGCCGCATGCCTCACGCAGTTCTATTTCTATGCGGCCTTTGCCACCGCTGAGTGCTATCTCCTGGCTGCCATGGCCTACGACCGCTATGTGGCCATCTGCAGGCCCCTGCTCTACTCCCTCTCCATGTCCCGAGGGATCTGTACGCTCCTGGTGGCCGGCTCGTGCCTGGCTGGGGTCACAAACGCCACCCTCCACACGGGCCTGGCCCTTGGGCTGAGCTTCTGTGGCCCCAACGTCATCGACCACTTCTACTGTGAGGGGCCCCCGCTCTTCGCTCTCTCCTGCACGGACCCCACGCCCAACGAGCTGGGGATGTTCGTCCTGGTGGGCTTCAACCTGATTGCTACCATCCTGGCCATCCTCCTCTCCTACGCCTTCATCCTGGCCGCCGTCCTGGGCACGCGCTCGGCCGCGGGGAAGCGCAAAGCCTTCTCCACCTGCGCATCCCACCTGGCCGTCGTGGTGCTCTTCTACGGATCCTTTGTGTCCATGTACTCCCGGCGCAGCTCCAGGAGCTCCCGGGAGCGAGACAAGGTGGCCTCGGTGTTCTACACCATGGTGACGCCCATGCTGAACCCCTTCATCTACAGCCTGAGGAACCAGGAGGTGAAGGCCGGGCTCTGGAGACTGTTGGGCAGTAAACATTCAGCTGAAAACTAGTTTCCTTTTTTATTTGTGTTTGCTGCCTGATACTATTTTAATTTCAGGAATTTAAGCCCTTTTTGATCACTTGTAGAGCCTGAGGACCAGGGACTCTTCATCTGTTCTGATTACAGCTACTGTGACCATTTCCTTCTTTTAGGACATAAAAAAAGAGAAACTTTTCTCTCATAAACCTGATTGTGACTCCCTCTGATACCTGTATCTGACTCTCTGGGTTTTTAGACATATCCCAGATAATGTAAAAATAAAATGCAGCAGGAGAGTTTCTAAAGTGTTCTTTCTTCTTCCCAATTAGCAGTTGCAGCACTTCTCCAAATCCTGAGCTGTCTCCCAGTCCCTAAATCTCCACTTCCTACACCAGTTCTTTTACTTCCCTGTGATGCCAAGAAGCCAGTTATATATTTCAAGAGATAAATTTATATGTATTTTAAGAAAAGATATATAAAGACATTCTATAAACAAATTTTCTTTATATACATAAAGGAATTTATATATTAAGATCTTCATACAGATAAATTTACATATATGTAATTACACACATACATATGAAGAAGTGGGACATAAACCCTCAAGCTTCCATTGAACTGCCTGAAACTAATGGTGTTTATTTACCAGTGCAAGTCTCCTCCTGAAGGAGCTGCTTCCACAGTCATTAATTTCTAAGGGAAATTTCCTGTGTGCCACCACAGGGTGGGCAGTGACCCAACTGAAGGCCCAGGCTTGCTCAAGGGGCAGAGAGCCATCATCTGGCAGCTCCTCTGGGTTCTGGTGGAATTACCCACCGCTGCTCCCTATCCTGGCATTTTGATCGTATTTTGGTTTTATTACTAAATTGGTTTTGCTTAGTTTTGGGCAATTGTGTGATTTCCCTTCTAAAATAAATCATGAAACACAGAGGAAGAAAGAACAAACTGTGGGAAGTGCAGTGCAACTAACCCCAGAAGGAGAGGCAGGAATGCTGACCAGGAACAGATAAGGGGTAGAGACAGTTACAGAATCCCACAATCATTCAGGTTGGAAAAGCCCTCTAAGATCATGGAGTCCAGCTGTTAACCCAGCACTGCCAAGGCCAGCACTAAGCCATGTCTGAGCTCATGCTGTACAGGTGAGACCCGAGAACCCTTCCAGTGCCTAAAGGGGCTCCAGGAGAGCTGCAGAGGGACTCTGGGCAAGGGCCTGGCGTGGCAGGGCAAGGGGGAATGGCTGCACACTGACAGAGCATTTAGACTGGACATGGGGAAGGAATTCTTCCCTGGGAAGGTGGTGAGGCCCTGGCACAAGTTTCCCAGAGAAGCTGGGGCTGCCCCTGCATCCCTGGGAGTGTTCAAGACCGGGGTGGACAGGGCTTGGAGCAACCTGGGACAGTGGAAGGTGTCCCTGCCCGTGGCAGGGGATCGCACTGGATGAGCTTTAAGGTCTCAACACAGTCCCATGGCAACACACTGACTCTCCAGGTTTTGGCTCCAGGGCCTAGATCTGACAAACAAAGCAGCTGGAGAAGTTCACTTTGTCTTTAACAAGGAAGAAAGTTCCTTCCTTGTTTTCCTTTGCTAATTAGTCTCTCATGGCTCATTAAGAAAAATGAGACAAATTGTTGAAAAGTCCTCTGAGAAGCTCCATGATGATGATTAGGAAACTTTCTTGGCAAAGCCCAGAAGATCTTGTTAAGATGATGATTCCTTGAAGGGTGGTTGGCCCCCAAGGATCCCTTCTTGCTCTGGGAATGGGAGAAGCATCACTTGTGGTGGAAATAGCTGTGACCACCACCTGTATGTTGGGACCCGGGAGCTCAGACCTGCTGGTGGGCTTTCTTAATTCTTCATTAAAACCTGAAAATCTTGAACTGAAGGAGAGTGGGTTTACACTGGATACAGGAAAGAAATCCTTCCCTGTGAGGGTGGTGAGGCCCTGGCACAGGTTTCCCAGAGAAGCTGTGGCTGCCCCATCCCTGGAAGTGTTGAAGCCCAGGTTGGAAAGAACTTGGTCTAGTGGAAGGTGTCCCTGCCCATGGCAGGTGGTTGGAATAGGATGAGTTTTAAAGTCCCTTCTCACCCAACTTTGATATCAAAAGTCTCTGTCTTGCCAAGCCCTTTGTCATTTACTTACATTGATTCCAACATCTTCATCCAGCTCCAGATCCACCCTTCCCAGGTGGAAGCCACTTTCCCCCAGACCTGAAACACCTCTTCTCCTGCTGTTTTTCTCCAGAGAAGAAGGCCACTGTTCACCATCCATTTACTTTTCAAATGGAAGTTAATTCTAATATAACTCCTCAGAACAGAACATCTACACAACACAAAGCTGAAGAGAAAATTTTTCTGCTTCCACCTTCCCCTGCTGCAGCCAAGGCCTATCTCCCTGTGGAGTCAGAACTCATCCCACCCCCCAAAGGTGTCAACAGGTGAGCGACAACCAAAATCAGGTGTGTGGAGAAGAGGAGGGAGAGGGGGAAGTGTCTGCTGACCTTATCCAGACCACCTGAACTGTGAAAGGAAGTTGCAGGATTGCACTCAGTTTGCCCTCAGAAACAACAAATATCCTTTGCAATTCGTTAGGATGAGCAGAAATTAGGAGTTTTTTTCCATTAAAAGTGCCTGCCAGGAAAAGAGGAAGGATTGCTGCTCTCTCCCCAGTGTTGTGGCCATTCCTGTACCTTCTTTATTGAGCCATGATTTGGAGAACTGTTGGGTTTGGGCTTTTTCAGGGCCTTTTCCAGACCCAAACAGCTCCCAGCTACCCATAGATCAGGTGTTAAGGATTCTTCCACCTATGGAAACTAGACACATGCTTAAATTTTGGGTGAAATACACTTGTTAGGTTTTCATGGTGTGTTCTGGCACTTGGACACTTGCATTCCCCTTGATATTCCAAGGTGTATCTTGAGATCCTGACTTGCATCAGTTTTTTGTCCTTCTAAGTCTGGAAAAAATGCAGTTTTTAAGCCTTTTATCTTATTTTTTTACCAATCAAATTTAAAAATATTCTTCCTCTTCATACCACCCCAGAAGCTCAACTCTAATAAATAACTCACAGGTAGTAATGAGGAATTTTATTGGAGTTAAGGACAAGGACAATAATCTTGCAAGAAAAATACATATTGATCAGTGCAAAATAAGTTATAAACCAATAAAACTGTGATTTGTTCTTCCTGAGAGAAAGAGAGGTTTAATTGGAATAATACCCTGGAATAATTCTGAGAGATTTCTTCTGACAGGCTGGTGGCTGCAAAGGGAATTCAAGTTTGAGGCTCCCACTCTTGGTTTCCTTCCAAGGAATATGTGACTGTGAGATTTATTTCTCCAGGATAAATATTGTAATTGAGTTTTGTGAGGAACTGTAGAAGAACCTATACAAAATTGTGAGGATCAGGGAAAAATTCAATTATTTTAATGGATCATCTCTTACTTTAGAGGAATGGTTTGTTTCCACAAGGGCATGAAGTGGCAGGACAACATGGAATGGCTTTAAGCTGAGAGTAGGTTTAGATAGGATTCTGGGAAGAAATTCTTCCCTGTGAGGGTGAGGAGGCCCTGGCACACGTTTCCCAGAGAATCTGTGGCTGCCCCATCCCTGGAAGAGTTCCAGGCCAGGCTGGATGGGGTTTCAAGCAGCCTGGCCTAGTGGAAGGTGTCCCTGCCCATGGTACATAGACCAGATGATCTTTAAGGTCCCTTCCAACCCAAACCATTCCAGGACTCCCTGATGCCATGAGCTGCACCTCTCTGATGCCGGCAGGGGTTTAACATCCTCCTCCTGCACTTCCCCAGCGCCGCCTTCACCTCCTTGTTCCTCAGGCTGTAGATGAAAGGGTTGAGCATGGGGCTGACCACGGTGTAGAAGACAGAGGCCACCTTGTCCCGGCTGCCGTGCCAGGACGCCGGCTGCAGGTACATGAAGAACAGCGTCCCGTAGAACACGGACACGGACACCAAGTGGGAGGCGCAGGTGTGGAAAGCTCTGGCCCTGCTGGGTGCCGAGCGCATCCCCAGGATGGTGTGGAGGATGCGGCCGTAGGAGAGCAGGATGACCGCGCCGGTGCCCAGCCCGTTGGCGGTGGCCAGGGCGAAGATGGCGGCCTCGCTGCCGCGGGTGTCGGAGCACACCAGCCTCAGCACGGGGCTGGCGTCGCAGAAGAAGTGGTTGACCCGGCGGGGCCCACAGAAGGAGCCCCCGAACGTGCAGCTGGTGTAGATGAGGGCACTGAGGGAGGCCACGAGGTAGGACCAGGCCACCAGCTGCCAGCAGGCCCGAGGGGACACGACCGTGACGTAAAGCAGGGGGTGGCAGATGGCCACGTGCCGGTCGTAGGCCATGGCGGCCAGGAGGTGACACTCGGCCGTGACAAAGAGAGCAAAGAGGTGGAATTGTGTCATGCAGCCGGCCCAGGAAATGCTTTTATTCCCAAACAACAGGTCAGTGAGCATTTTGGGGGAGATGACAGTGGAATAGCAGACGTCGGCCAGGGAAAGATGGGCGAGGAAGAAGTACATGGGGGTGTGGAGGCTGGGAGCCACCCAAACCAAGACCATCAGCCCCACATTCCCCGCTAAAGTGATGATGTAAATCAACAGAAAGAGCCCAAAAAGAGGGGCCTGTGCCCATGGAGTGTCTGTAATTCCCAGGAGGATGAATTTGGGCTGCGTGTGGTTTCCTCCCATGGCTGGGTGTTACCTGCTGAGGTAAAGGGAAGAAATACATCAAAATGGTAAAACCCAGAGTTTAGCTTTTGGGTCATATTTAACTCCAATCAATCACCATTTAAATTGCCATAATTTGGTATTTTCCATGTATTTTCCAAACATAAACTCTATACTTTTTTACTTATCAGCTGAGGTGCTTAGAAAAGTACACAGAACTTGAAGTAACACAAATGAAAAATTTGTTTTTCCATGCCTGGATGTGTAAAATTATGGATTTATTCTGGCACATATTAATTCCGAACGAAAAAAAGAATCAGGTATTTATTCCCTTATGGTTTGAAAGAAATTTGTTTCAGAAGACACCTCAGAGGAATCTCATTGGAGATAACGTAAACCTGGAGCAGGAGAAAGTCCCAGTGCCAGTGAAATCCCAGATTACACCACATTAAGAACACTTTTCCTTGGCTTTTAATTATTAATCCAGTCCATCAAACTGTTATATTATATATCATTCCCACTGGATAAAATTCACATGGATAAATTCATGTTTTATACCCTTCTGAGCTCCAGCAGGCTGAAACATCCAAAAACCATAAGAATTAAGATAAAACTTACTTGGAATGGGAACGAATTTCAAAACAATCCAATTCCAAAGGCTGATCTGTTAACAACTGTATTCTGCTGACAATTCTCCATAACTAACTAAGACTCATCCTTAACACTTCCATAAATCCATTTATCTTGCTTTAGCTGCCTAAGGAAAATAAAAACCAATTTGCACAAGCCATTATTCTCATTTATTATAAAACGTCCTACTTTTGGGAGGCTGTTTTCCAACACAGCCCCAAAAAAGAGGATATGAGGACATGAAGAAGGAAGTCAACTTCTTTCTCTTGGTTGTACAGCTCCGCCTGTGCCCTCGCTGCGGTGGTGGGAGCCAAAGGTTTATCCCAAAAGCAGCAGAGAACATCCAGGCTGGTGTGGAGAGGGATGGGCTCCTTCCCTGACTCCGACAGCTGAGCCTGTGGGTGACAGGGCTGTAAATATGTTCCCTCTGCTCTCCTGGGATAAAACCCTCAGGGCTCCTCATGGCAGAGCAAACAAAGAAAGAAAAGAGCAAAAAAAAAAAGGGATAGAATGGAATCCTGAAACTTTACTGTGCTTCGGGGATCTCAAATCCATCACGTGGATGAGCCACCACATCACACTGACACACGGCACCAGCGATGAGTGGCTGGTCAGAGGGCCCCCAAGTGTCACACAAAGCACCTCTGGGTCCAGCTCTGGAGCTGCTGGTGTCCCTCTGTGGACACCAGACAGCCCAGTTTTCCTTCAAGGATGGGATTATCCACGTTGAGGTACCCGCAGCCCGGATGTCCACACCCAAGCAGGTGGCTCTGAGCACTTTCAGACAGTGATTAATTGTCTCAGAGTGAACTAATCTGCATGAATCGCCCCATCTGGGGGCTCCATCCACACCCTTGACCCACAAACTCTATTTAAGCTCAGCCCAAGGAGGTTGTTCCCTTCTGGAATTATACCGGAGAAGTCCTGGTTTCCAGTTTCACAACATGTGCACATCTCTGGATTCCTTTAATCTGCACCTTGCCTTGATCACAGATCCAACCCTGACCAGGGACTGACTTGGTTTTTGGATGCTTCAGCCTGCTGGAGCTCATAAAGGTATAAAACATGAGTTTATCAATGGGAATTTTATCCAGTGTGAATGATATATAATAGAACAGTTTGATAGACTGGGCTCATAATTAAAATAAATACCTGATAAATAAAACAATATAGAATGTGGGTCAACATTGGACCTGCCTCATTGTCACCAGCTCACCTGAGAGTCACAGACTCTCACCTGTGGTTTGGAGTCTTGGCTCAGAGAACATCAGGGGGCTTGGAATAAATCTGGTTCTGATTTATAAAGCAAGCTGGAAGGTGGAAAAATCAGGTTTTTGGGGGAAGTCAGTAGTGATTTGGTGCAATACAGTCTTGGAAAAAGATAAAATAGATCTGATTTGTGTCAGTGCCAAAGATACTGGGCAGAAATAGTCATGAAAGCAAAAATTGCCATTTTTCTTGGAACATGCACAAAAGGAGAGGAAGGATTTAGTGATAAACCGTTCAAAGGTTTATACTTAATTACCTGACAATTATTTAACTTTTTTACAAGTTGTTTTGCCTTCTTGGTTGTTCTTTTCTAACTATCAAAAGTTTCTCATGGAAATAACTGGATTTCCTGGCTTTATTTATTATTTCGAGAAAAGAGGGGGTGTTTGAAGTTGTGCCTGGAGGATTGGGAATAAAGCAGGAACTAAGGGGAATCGGTGGTGAAATGCTGGCACAGAAGCTCACCAAATTCCAACACCGATATTAAAATATTGTTGTTTGCAGAGCTACACCCAAGCAAAACATCAGCACTAGCTGGATGATCTTTAAGGCCCCTTCCAACCCCAACCATTCCAGGATTCTGTGTGACCCTGCGTGGGTCTCCTTTGGACATGGCACATCCTCTTCCAGGCTACCTGGAGTCTCTTCATCCCTCTAACTCCACTTAAGAGATCATAGGATGTGCTTAGTGTTAGTGATAACTGACAGATAAATCCCATCTGTGGATCCAAGCTGTACTTTGTGGGCAGCTGAGATATTCCTGGGAATGCCTGGAGCAGAATAAGGTTTAATGGATCATGTTCTGACAGGTGGGTCCTGTACAGACCTCCCGGTACTAAGCCAGGAGTAGCCTGGAAGCCTCTTGGGTCTGATTGATTACCTGGAGGCTTTGATCAGCCCTCACCTCCTGTAATCCCAGCTGGCTGCTCCAGGGATCCATCCAGAGGTACTCAGGACAGCCTAAGGTGTTTGCAGTGGATACCTGGAGTAAACCCACCCACTGACCCTGAAGTAAAGTTATATTCACTGTAGAAATTAAATAATATTTCTATTAAAGGGTGTTTTGCTGATGGAGAGGGTTCCTCAGTGAACCGTCTGATCCCGATGCTCCCCTGGTGAGGTAAGAATTGCATTTTTATCTTTAATCCTTTTATTCTGATTTGTTATCAGAGACAGGGAATTCTCTCTGGCTCTTTCTTCCCCTCCCTCATGCCACAGTTCTCACCCATATTTTTTTTTCAGCTGGAAATGAAGTGGGATTCATGGAGGTTTGTGAGGGAGAAGGAAATCCAGTAACATGTGGGTGTTGGTCCACACATTTAACCCAAGAATGCTTTGCATTTTATATATAAATATATGGTATAATGTCCATTTGCTATTGGATTTTAATATATATTTATAACTTTGGATCAGAAAGGATATCTAGGAGATCTCTGGCCCTAGGATGGCAAGTTATACATCTATAGCCATATATATTTATGGATTTGGAGCACCCTGCTCCAGTGGAAGGTGTCCCTGCCCATGGCAGCAGGGTGGAACTGGAGGATCCTTAAGGTCCCTCCCATCCCAAACCATTCCAGGATTCCATGGAAGGTGTCGGGATCCCCTGTATAAAGTTGATGTGGGTTTAACGAATGAGACATTCCAGACTTCCACGATTTCTGGGCTGGATCAGGGAGCCATGAGCTCCACCAGGAGCTCCCATGAAAAGCCCCTTCTAGGAAAGATGGAAGCACAACATCTAAATGGATTAATTTGCAGTTTTAATGCAGTTTGGAGATAATGAGATACCGTCCATAAGCCAAATCAATGAATTAATTAATCGATAGCTCCCTATTTGAAACCAGGAAAAATTTCCAGGCTCAACTGAAACCAACCACCTTTGCCCTGTCCTTTTCCCACCCCCAATTTCTGCCTTCCAAAGCCTTCAAACAAAGCTCTAATTAGTTTTCCACTTCATGCCCCTGGTGGTTTGCTAAAAACAAAGTGAGGAATATTATCAGTGGAGTTTGTATCTGGAGATTTGCACTTTGGCAGTGGGGAAAAGGGACTGAAAAATAACAAAACAAGGCAAGAAAAAAACCTGAACAACCTGAAATAAAAAAATGGAGGGTGATAATTATTTAAAATTCTCTTTTTTTAGGCACTAAATAACTCCTGACAGAAATTGTAGCTCCCTCATTTCTCTATATTCTGGGTGAAAACTTGGTTCTGGAAAGGATGACAAATCAACCTGTTTTCTGTTGTCAAAAAAACCTTTTCCTTGTCAAAAGTTGCATCCAATCTACTTCTGAATTAAATTAATTCCTGTCTTTACACAAACAACTTATTTTTGCTCCTTTAGTGAACCGTGGTGCTCCATCATCAATCCCAAGGGACGTTAAAGAGCCATAAAAGTCCTTTTAAGGTATGAAATGGAGAACTGGAAGGGGAAAAAGGTTAAAAAATATCCATCAGCATTTCCTGTATGTTACCACCATCTATTGGACATTGCTGGGAACATCATCTCCTTTTCATTTTACACAAAAACTCGCTTTTTCCTGATGTTCCAGTAAGCCTTGGGTAGCCAAGTGCTTTATTCTTGCTCAGGAAACTGAGAAATAGGCAATAAAGAAAACAACAGCATTGTGTGCCTGATCCCACCTGGATATTTTATTTTCCAAGCATCAGCTCCTGAGCCTGTTGAAAATATTGGATGTTTGAAGTTCTCCCAACATTTGGAAACGATGCTTTAAACTGCACTTTATTTTTGTCTTAGCATAATTTTCAGCTGGTGCTTCAGGTTGTCTGAATCCTTCAGGTGGGGTTAGATGGGGTATTAGGAAGAAATTCTTCCCTGAAAGGGTGCTGAGGCCCTGGAATGGATTTCCCAGAGAAGCTGTGGCTGCCTCATCCCTGGAAGTGTCCAAGGCCAGGTTGGACGGGGCCTGGAGCAGCCTGGGCTGGTGGAAGGGGTGGAATGGGATGATCCATAAGGTCCTTTCCAACCCAAACCATTCCATAATACAGATATTGTCATAAACTCCCCCTGGGGGTAGTTTTAGGATGTATTAAACAATTAAAGGCAATGTTTTTGAGCTGTTGTTGTTCAAATAACACCTTCTGCCGCCGTTAATTTTTAAATCTTCATATCTTGACTTGGCAGTGGAGGATCCCGGGACCCCTCAGGGCTTGGCTGCCCCTCGCTTGGTCTGACAGCTCCCTGGAGGGTAAGATGTTTTTCCCTGACTTGTTTTGTCCCTGGCTCTGTGAATCCTCCACAGGGCAAAGCTCTGGAAACACGGGTGTTACACGGGAGAAGCCCTGGTGTATCTCTCCAGCTGGAGCTGGGAGCAGCTGAAAGTATAAAAACCGCTTCAACCGGACCTGGGAGCAAAGAGGAGCAAAACCCCACCTTCGGGTACGTTTAGAGGGAATATTGGGAATAAATCCTTCCCTGGGTGGGTGGTGAGGTGGCAGCACAGGTTTCCCAGAGAAGCTGTGGCTGCCTCATCCCTGGAAGTGTTTAAGGCCAGGTGGGATGGGGTGATCTCAGTGAATCCTAGGGCACCTCGCTGGAAGCTCTTCTACTGCTTTGCCCAAAGACTTCATGGAATTTGCGTGCCACGGTGGAGATCCTCACCACAGGAGGACAAGGATGAACACTCCATTAGTTATTCCACACCAACCACCTGCCTCTCAGCAGGAATAAAATATAACCTATAGGTTTTAATTGAATTTATTTCCATTCCAGGTTTCCGATCCATCACACAAAGTAAAGTTGGTCGGTTAAGCAAGGAAAAGTGAGGCTGGATTTTAGTTAAGCAAGAAATTGAGGTCAATTCTCTGACAGCAGCAGGTAGATTCTGCCTCTAGGGGGAAATTCAGCCCCAAAAATGTTTGGTTTTCCTTATTTTTAACACCTCTGGCTCTGCCTCGGGCATCTCCACATGGGTGGTGGAAAGCAGCTCTACATCCTCGTTAATAACTCCAGGAGACCACGGAACACCTGAAAGGAGACGTCGGGTTCTGGGGGTGAAACTCCACCCTTCAACCAAGGCTCATGCAATAACGAGGATTTCCAGGTTTGGATTCGTTTGTCAGGAGCCAGCAGTGCCTACTCTTGGTTTACCCTCTGGTGTAACTCCATCAAGCCATGACTATCCAGGAGAAAAACCCATGTTTATTTATTCTATCTGTCATAGAGTGGGATTTTAGGAGCTGCTGATCTCTCCCCGGTGAACAGCAGGATGGAACACGAATTTATCTTTTACCTCCAAATTAAGCATCACATCTAAAGCAAACTGAGGTAAGACAAATCCCAGCTCTTATTCCTACACCAGGAAAAAATACACTAAGAGAAGTCCCCTTTTCCAATGCTTTCACCTAGAAAATCTCTTCCGGGGACAAGGGGAGTAGGTATTTACTCCTCAAGTGCTCAGACTGAAGAGGGGATGGTCAAAAGATGAGAAATAATTTAATTTTCCCAGCAATTATCAGGAAAATCATGGAATTCCACGTGCAAGTGGATTCAGAAGAAATAGGAGGAAGCCTTGCAACTTATTTCTGATTTATTTTGGTATGGTATTTCCCTTCTTAATGCCTTAAATATGCCCCTGCTTCCAAATACGTTGGCTGAACAGGGATACTGGTGCCAGGAACTTGTGGTTTTTCTCTTTCAAGGAGAATTGACCTTTTCTTGACTGAAGGCTTTGTAACTGCTTGACAAAAACTGACAGTTTTATCATTATTGATGGATTTATGAAACATTTCAATCTAAAGGCAGAAAGCAGCTGAACTGCATATATAAAATGTTCAGTATGGTTGGAGAAAATGAGACGCTTGCCTCTGAATTTATTCTCCTGGGCTTCACTGCCCGAGCAGACCTGCAGGTGATGTTTTTCATCTTGTTCCTTGCCATCTACGTGGTCACTCTCCTAGGAAATCTGGGAGTCATTGTGTTGATCTGGATTGATCCGCTCCTCCACACCCCCATGTACTTCTTCCTGAGCCACTTGTCCCTGCTGGACATCTGCCACTCCTCTACCATCATCCCCCAGAGCCTGAGGGATTTTTTGGTGGAGAAGAAGGTGATTTCCTTTGCGAGATGCGTCACCCAGCTCTTCTCCTTCGCCACCTGGGCCACCACCGAGTGCTACGTGCTGGCCGCCATGGCCTACGACCGCTACGTGGCCATCTGCAGGCCCCTGCTCTACTCCGTGCTCATGTCTCAGAGGATTTGCGAAGGGATGTTGGCCGGGGCCTACCTGGCTGGAGTGATCAGCTCCACCCTACACACGGTTTCCATATTCCACGCCCCGTTCTGCCGCTCCCGGGCCATCCACCACTTCTTTTGCGATGGGCCCCCGCTGCTGGCCCTGTCCTGCTCCGACACTCGCGCCAGCGAGGTCGTGGTGGCCGTCGTGGCGGGGTTCAATGTGCTGAGCACTGTGGCCTTCATCCTGGTGTCCTACTTGTCCATCCTCGCCGCCGTCCTGCGGATCCGCTCGGCGGCCGGGCGGCACAAGGCCTTGTCCACCTGCGCCTCCCACCTGGCCTCTGTCGCTCTGTACTACGGCAGCGCCATCCCCATGTACCTGCGCCCCGTCTCCAGCCACTCCTTGGAGCAGGACAAGGTCGTCTCCCTGCTGTACTCCGTCGCCGTCCCCACGCTGAACCCGTTTGTCTACAGCCTCAGGAACGCGGACTTGAGGAACGCTATGAAGAAAGCAAAAAGTAGGATCCTCACCGCCTGGTCCATCCGTGACTCCTGGGTAGGTGAAAGGAGAGGACAACCCCACTGCGGTGAGGGGTGTTAGATTTCAGACCCTCAGGAAGAGGGGTTGGATATCAGACCCTCAGGATTCCAGGGTCATAGTCCGGACTCATCTTCCAAGCCACTGGTGCCATGATCCCCCTGCAGCAGCACCACGGGGAAGGGATGAGACATCTCCTGGCATTGTCCGGAGTGCAGGAACAGAGGGGGAACGTGGCAGTGCAGAGCCTGAGTGGGAGATGAGGCACCATCCTCAGGGACACTCCCTGTACCGCAGGACAAGAGCTGGGGAGACTCCAACCCTTTGGGGCACTGCTCTGATTTTTTCCCCTTTTTTGGGAGCAATGTCCATGTGGAAAGAGCTTTATGGAAGCACCGAGCTGCTGGCCAGGGCACTTGGACTCGTTTTGTGCCTTCTCTCGGGGGGAGAGGAAAAAGGAAGATGGGGAGCAGGTGAGTGAGGGATGAGGGGGGTCAGGTGGGGTCCCCCCAGACCAGGGAGGTTATAGCCCAAAAATGCCTGAAAATTCCTGAGGGGTTTGTGTGTAAAATACTTAAAACTGCAAAGATTCTCATTTTTCTATATATTGAGAAATAATATTAATTTATATATAAATTGATTTGAAAATAACCCCCCGTATCTGCTGCGTTACATGCAGGATTTTAGACCGTAGGAAATTCTGAATATGGATCGGTAGAGTTTGAAAATACAAACAAACCGTTTGTTTATATGAATGAAACAAAAAAGGGCTTGAAAGAGTAAGACAACATGATTTGTACGAAGGAAACAGAAACAGCGCTGTGTATTCGGAACTTTTCTGCCGCTGTTAACACCCGAAATGCGGGATGTGGGATGGCATTGAAGCCGGAGTTTACCGGCCCCCCTCAGAACGCTGCGCATGCGCGGTGGCCTCTACGCGCTCAGTGCCGCCGCCTTGTGGGCACGCCCGGAACTGCAGCTCCGGGGCGCTATCCGCCGGCACCGGCACCGGCACCTGCACAGAATCACAGAATCACCAGGTTGGAAGAGACCTCCAAGATCATCGAGTCCAACCCTTGCCCTAATACCTCAACTAAACCATGGCACCGAGCGCCACATCCAATCTCTTTCTAAACACATCCAGGGATGGTGACTGCACCACCTCCCCAGGCAGACCATTCCAATACTTTATCACTCTTTCCGTAAAAAACTTTTTCCTGATATCCGACCTATATTCTCCTTGGCGCAGCTTGCAACTGTGTCCTCTTGTTCTGTCAGCTGTTGCCTGGAAAAAGAGACCGACCCCCACCTGCCTACAGCCTCCTTTCAGGGAGTTGTAGAGAGTGATGAGGTCAGCTCTGANCCCGGGGAGCAGCGGGGCCGGGCTGAGGGTATCGGGGGCGGCTGCTCCGGGCTCGGAGGGGAGCAGGGAACGGGGACAGCCCCGAGCGGGAGCTGCGGGCACCGGAGCTGCCTCGGCCGTGCGGGGCCCTGGGCGTCGCTCCGGGGCGGATTCTGTAGGGGACAAAGCGAAGGTTTTGGGGGTAAAATCTGGGTTAATGTCCCTGGGAGAGAATGAGTGTTCTGAGGTAAAAGTGAGGCAATCAGTAGTGAAGGTAGGGAAAGCCCCGGGTGGGATATAATGGATAATAAAAACCATGTGTGAAATGAGAGCTGTTCCAGCAGCTTTCCTTCCCATCGCTCCCCAGGTGTTTTCCTTGTGTTCTGGTTTTCAGAAGGGAACACAGGTTGGGATGGCGCAGCTTTGGAGAGTTCCGAGTTTTCCTTAACTGTGCAGAGATGTCGGGACCTGCAGGGCACTCCCGTTTCCCTGAAGGAGGATGCCCTGGGGAATGCCCTTACCTGGGATTCGGCTCCTGTAAAGCCTCCCGGGATGAGCCGTGGTGGGCTGGGATCCTGTGCTGGTCCTTGCACCGCCCTCATTCCTCAGACTCCGGGAGCTCCCGAGGTCTCTCTCCAGACCTGCCCGGCTGTGTCAGACCCAATGGGCCTTCCAAGTGTTTTATCTCTTGCTCCCATTGAAATCGAAGTCCTGTTTGGTGACTTCTATCCCCCCCCCAAAATAGAACTGATTTCCCAAGAAAAATGTGCCACAAAAGCCATTTTTTGTCCTTCATTTCTTAAATTTCCACTCCTGATCATTTCTCTTGATGCAACAATAACGAATGTCACAGAAGTAACAATGGGAAAGGGGAATAAATTGAATGTGACTGAAAATGCTGATTTTTGATATTTGGGCAGGAGCTGGTTGGTGGTCAAAATGTTCAGGCCAGAGCACTACGAGCACAGCCACAGGAAAACCCAGGAACTGCTGAGTTCAGTCCAGGGACACCTTCCACTAGCCCAGGCTGTTCCAAGCCCCATCCAGCCTGGCCTTGGACACTTCCAGGGCTGGGGCAGCCACGATTTCTTTGGGTTTATGGGCACAAGAGAAAATTTCCAGCAGGAACTGAGACGATTCCTTTGCTCTGCCTGGCCCCAGCAGGGCTTTGGGAGGCAGAGGGTGTGGGAACAGGAGCTTTGCCTGCTGCCTCAGGGGAGTCTCTGATGTCCCAAAACCCAGCAGAGCAAACGTTTGTGGTTTAACATCCCGTTAAAAGGAGATGCCAAGCCGGGAACGGGAATGCACCGTGGAGCAGGGATGGTGCCCAGCAGAGGGGTGACCATCCAGAGAGTCCCACCAGTCCGTCCCTGCTGCCCAGGTTTGGGATGAGCAGGCTGGAGACTGTCCCTGTGTTTGCTCCGCAGGATGAGGAAGCCAACGCTGCTGACAAGGAAGATGAGGAGGTGTGGGAGGATGGAGACAGCGGCCACCAAAGGCTGGGGAAGGCACAAATCCAGGTAGGAGACGTTGCTTTCCAAGGAACTGTCGCTCCCAGCCGGAGCCCCTGTGCTCACCCAGATCAGTGCCACAGGCAGGAGAGCCTTGTCCCACGCCAGGATTTCATTGGAGAGTCATCAACTCCTTGGGAATTGCTTGAAGGTAGGATTGAACTTTGTTCTCCACTTCCTGTCCATTTCCCACGTGAGCCCAAGTGTTGGGTCTGGGCCATGCAGGAATCGAGCTGCTATTTTTTTTTATACTTCATATTTAGTCAACCTTGAGCTTCTGGATATTTTTTTATGTCTGATTTGTCACAGGCTGATGTAAATTTTAACTAAAATCCCAGGCAGCTGTTCCCTGAAGGCAGGTTAAAGGACGATTCCCACACACGGACACATTTATGCAGCACTTTATTAGGAATCCTGGCAAGCCATAGGATTTGAGCTGCCTTAGACTTGGAAACAAGTCCCTGGTTTAGAAGCTTTCAGCAAATTACTGAAGTTCTTTTGAGATCCAGCCTGTAGCAGCTTCCCATCCATCCTGGGAAACTGGGCAGGGACCCCAGTAAAGACCCTCTGCACTGGGCACAGCTTTTTTCCCTGGAGAGATGCTCCAGCAGCACTTGGCAGCGAGTGTTGGGGATTAATCCGTAGGAACACATAAATCCATGATCACTGCAGCACTGAATTCCCAGCGAGTGGGAGAGGAGCCTCTGAAAATGCCCCTTCCAGCACAGCAGCTGCTTTGTGCCAGTACCTGTAACCTGGGAGTGATCCTCATTGATTCTGGAGTCCCTGAAGTGCCGGATTATGGAAAACAGACGAGACAATGGATCAACCCCTCGTGGCACCCGGTGGTTTAGGGCAGGGCACAGCCATTGGCAGTGGGTGTGTTTAGGGGGAGCAGCCACTGCTTCCCTCCCCAGCGAGGTGTGGGAAAGGCAGCCCAGAGGATGAGGTTTGGGAAGGAGTTGTAAACTGAGAAGTAGCACAAATCAAGTTTAAGTAGCCTTAAACTCCTGCAATAGTCTGGATTGGAAGGAACTTTATAGATCATCCTGTTCCAAAGTGCTGCCGTGGTCAGGGACACCTTCCTGGGCTGGTATTCCATGGAATACCCTCCATGCCAGGCTGGTGGAAGGGGTGGGGTTGTCGCCCGAAGCCCAGTCCCGGGCAAGGTTGGGGTGTCCAGGGGAAGAAGCCTGTGAGCTGCATTTCCAGAGCTGGGAAGCTCCATGCCCTGGAATGTTTCCAGTCCTGCTTTTTCTTTTTTTCCAGGCTTGGCCAAAACTGGGTATTATGTTTCTTCCCTGAGCAAGGTGGTTTTCCCTGGATTGGTGGGATTACACACTGGGTGTTTTAAGGGCTCTGTTGTCTCTTTCTCCTGAATGGAAGAGTGAGGAAATAGGGATGCTCCCAGCTGTCACAGAGATGTGGGAACGGCCCAGTTCCAGTGAGGAATGTGATGCCCAGCTCGTGGTGTGCAGCCTGAGATGGTCTTTCCTGTTGTTTATTCCTCAGAGCCTGTTGGAGTTCTGGCCTGGATTTGGGAGGAGCCAAGGAGCCTGGAGCTGTGAGGTTTTTCCTGTCGGAAATCTGTGACGGGGATGTTTTCCCTGGCTGTCCCAAGGGGAAAGAACAGCTCTGGAGTTGTTGCAGCCACAGGCTGTGGATGCATCTCCTGAAAACCAGTTCAGGATTGTTCATTTGACTCTGCCCNAAAACCAGTTCAGGATTGTTCATCTGACTCTGCCCCTGACCCGCAGCTTCCAGGGAGCCTCCTGGTGTCCTGGATATTCCCAGGAGAGGATATTCCAACACCTTCCTTTTGAGCCAGGAATTCCTGACCCAGTAAGTCAGTCACATTCTATCTGATCTGTCCCAGTGGTGGGGTGTGAGGGGGAGCAGGGAGGGATAGGGGGTGGCATTTGAGACATTCCCGACTGGAATTGGGGCTGAGTGGTCATTTCAGAGCTCTGAGGCCACAAGTTCAGCTTTG
>VZTD01001064.1:36116-80132 GCA_013397725.1 Rhagologus leucostigma | reverse complement strand
AGGTGGGAGGTGGCCGCTCCACTCCCCGCCCCCTCGCTGCTCTCCCCGCCCCCGCGCTCCTCTCTGCGCCCCCGCGCTCGGCCCGGGTGAGCCGCGCCGCCGCAGCCCTCGCCGAGCCCAGCTCAAACCCAGGTCCAGCCGCCGCCGCCCGAGCCCCGCCGCGTCGCCCACATGGAGGATTACCACAAGCCCGACCAGCAGACTCTGCAGGCGCTGAAGGACACGGCCAACCGGCTCCGCATCGGCTCCATCAAGGCCACGACAGCGGCCGGCTCCGGGTGAGTGAGGGGGGCGGGCGGACAGCGCCCTGGGGCGCACACCGGAGCCGCGCTCCCGCATCCCGGGGCTGCATCCGGCCTCGGGATGGTGCTGGGAGGGGCCGTGCCGGGCTCCCGCTGCCCGGAGTCTCTTCTGTGCCCCGTGGGCAGAGCCCCCGGTCCCGCGGTCCGCTTCCCGCCCGCGGTGCGGGGATGCTGCGGGCCCGGCCGTGCCGCCCGCGGGAGCGCTGGGGCGGCGTGCGCGGGGACGGGGAGAGGCAGGGCTGATCCGACCGAAGCCCCGGCACCCCGGGGCTGATGGATGCGGAGGTGGAACATGTGGAAATGGCGACCGGGGGCTCCGCGGACAGAGCCCGCCCGGGCTGGGCCACGTCGGTCGCCGGTGCCGGCGGGTGTTGTGACTGGGAGAGAGGCCGGGAATGCTAAGTTGGTGCAGGACTGGAAACCAAAGAATTTGTGCCCGAGGCGCAAGCGGCTTCTTTTTCATTGCGTGCCCGTCAGTTGGAACTAATTCTGCACAGAATTTCAAGTGAGCCCAAGTGGGATTATCTGTGCAATGCCCGCGGTCTCCAATGGGCAGTTTATTCAGGCCTCTGGACAGGATTTAGTGTGGGCTCTGATGTGTGCAGATTCCAGGGTTATCCTTTCTTTGATCGTGCTTTACCTATGGAAAAAAATCTCTGCAAACAATCCGCTTTTAGTCATGTAAAATTAAAGCCACTTTTTCTGCTTGAATAATATATGAATGCTTCCATATAAAGTGCTGGCGGTTTTTTTACATATATCCCATCTTGTTGCAATTTCCTCCTTTGGACCTCTTTGAAACTAGCTGCAGTGTTTAAAAAAAAAATCTGAAGGAATGCTTGGATGCTGAGGTTTGCGTGAAGGAGGGTGGTGTGTAAAATATTATAAAGCTGCTTTGAATTGCCTTGCAGTCCTCACCCTGTGCCTGGCATGAGCTGCCTCACATGGCTCTCGAAGCTGAACTTTACTCGTTCCGTTTGCAGGCAGCAAATCAAAGTGCTGCTGTGGTTCTTCCGGTGAAATGGGGTGTTGGACGCGGGAAACCTCTCAGCAACTCAGAGGAGTGCTTTTTTACAAATCTGTGTCTTGTTGGGTCCAGTCTGGAGAGAGAAGTGTGGGATACCAAACAATTGTCCTTTTAGTTTTTGATTTGTTTCAGAGCTACAGTGTACAGTATTACACGAGTCTGAGTGAAACTGTAAATTGAAAAATAGTGCTTTGTAGAGCTTGGGCTTCTGTATTCAGCTTCCAGTATGCATTTTAAGCAGGCCACAGGGATGTATGGTATCAGTTGTCTTGTCAACAGATAAAATTATTTCTCTGTTTTGTCTGATGTGCAGTTAGAAAATAAGAATCATACTACAGCCTCTGTTTCTCTTCCATGATCCATGAAATAAATTCACCAGTAAAACCATTCTCACCATACTGATGGGGAGACAGTAAAAGTAGTTTTGCTCAAGCTTTTTATTCTCTGCTTCATGTGTGCTACAATATCGAGTCCTTCTTGCACAAAGGCATTTCATTTTTCATTAATCCCTCTGGTTTATTTTGCCGCTGGAGTTGTGTAGTCTGAAATTATTACACAACGTGATAACAAGCAGATTATGAAAGACGGACTCTTGAGGGAAGAGTCTGTTGACAAGTAATATATTTTCTTAATAAGATTTGGTTGCCAAAATGGTGGTGTGGTAACGTGCCCAAAAGACATTCGGTCTGTTGTGGAGTTAGGCAAAGCACGTACGTTTCTAAAGCAGCTGTGCTTTATGAGTATGTTTTCCAAAAACTGAGACAGTGTGCTTTGCTTAAATTGCTGGTGTGCACCGAGGATGGGAAAAGATGTTTGAATGCAAGTTAAGTTTAAACAGAAGCTTACAGTTAATTAAAAAAGTGAATTGTCATGATGGCTTTGATTTGTTAAGGAAATGCATGTTTGTTAAAGGTGTAGTTTGTAAAAACTGAAGGAAATACTTGCAATAAAAGCACTTCAGAGAAAACAGGACCTGCCTACTACTTTCAAGGAAGTAATTTCTGTAAACTGTGGCATGTATTGCAACACAAGTGGTGGTGTGCTAGATATGACACACCAGTTCTTGCCGTCTTTACTTGTTTTACCTTTTGTTAAAGAAAGTACAGCCTTTGCCTGGACAAGAGCTAAGTCAGTCTAATCCTGAAGTTGCTCAAACACATCACTTCGAGTACTTCACCAGCTGGAGTGGAAAAATTCAGTGAACTAGAAAAAAAATTTGTGTTCAAAATTACTTACAAGAGCAAAAAATTCGCTTAAGTTAGTTGTAAAGATTGAACATACTTGCTTTGGGGCGTGGAAGAGCTTTTTCTTTTAGATAAGTAGTGCACACAATTCCATTGAAAGGGGTAGAGTCTCCTGGTCTCCTGTAGCTGCTGATAAATTTCTGCAGTTTTGAAACAGTGTCTTGGCTTCCTAGAGCAGGATGGATACATTCTTAAAAGTGGAAGTTGCAAGAGTTTCTTAAGAGACAGTTAACTTTCATAATATGTGGTGTGATCACTTGTTGCAGATTATTTTTTTTCAGTTTTTTTGGTTTTGACTCAAGTGTTCCATTTTAGCTTTCCATCACTATCCTTTCTAGTTGGAACAAATATCAATCGATGCAGAGTAATAAAAAAACCCCACAAAACTAACTTGGAGCAATCATTTTACCCTTGCTTTGTGTCGATCCAGGATTTTGGTGTTCTAGTGTGCTTTGGTTTGGTTTCCTACTGAAGGACTGTATTTCAAAGTTAAGGCTTTTTTGTTATTTCTGATAGTAGAAATTCATTTAATTAACCTGTAGTTTTAACAAGATTTTTTTTCCCAGTTTTCAGGTAATTTATTAAATTTTTCTACTTTTTTTTTATTTCCACACGCTACCATTTTAGGTGGTTTAAAACTTTTTTAATCAAGACCAGGAGTTCATAGAAGTATGGTTAAGTATAAAGTTAATAAAATTAAAGGAATGAAAGCTTTAAACAAGCATGTAAGGCTTATTGATTAACTCAAATACATAAATATTTACTAATATGTTTGAACCATGGTTTAAAGCTAATTCTCTTGGTTCCCTCTGTGTGAGTACTTACTAAGGGATGGACACTAACCATAATTTGTATTTTGCTAGTGTTTTGCATGTTTTTATTCTCTTATTACAGTTATGTTGGGGATGTTGGGTGGGAAGGTTTATTACTATCGAAAGAAAACATTCTGATTAAAGTTCTAGTGAAAGTGTTGGCTAATCCTAACATGCATGGTAAATGTACATGTGGGAAACAAAAGTGACACTTTCATAGTCAGTTTGTCCTGTTCTACAAGTAGGATCAAATATTTTAAGAATATCCTGCTAAAGATGAAAAGTAAATGTTGGCAGAAGAGAAAGTGAGATGAAACTGCATTTTCAACCTTCTTACTGTTCATCATCCACTTTCCTGTACTTGAGTAGCAATGGCTGATGTCAACAATGATGCTGTTTACACCAGTAAAATCTGAAAAATGCTATTTTTCACACTCCGTAAAGGTTTTTAAAGAGTCTCCTTACCCCTTTTAATCTTTATGGCAAGTGAAAAACCAAGGCTGGTACTCCCAAGTGGTCAAATAGTGCCACCCCTTCCAGGTGCATAAGAACTACAGTGATCATCACATAAATTACAGTAATGTAGATAAATAAAAGTAAATCTGTGCCTTTCTATTGCACTTCAAATGAAATATGTACCTTGTCATGGAATAACTCCGTATATGCCGCTTATAAATACCCTCTTCACATAATTTTATATTCACTTACTGGTACTTAATGGCACAGTTGCCTCTGAAGTGGGCCTGTGTATCCTAAAGCAAGTTATAGTTGAAGTATGAATTCATGCTGCTGTTGAAGAATGTTCTGAATGTTACCCCAGATAGTTCAATGGGAAAGGCTATCCCAGATACTTAAAAATGTTTGATAAACCAACTTGTACAATATTTCAAACTCATAAAGATGTAAATGTAGAAAATATTGGTTCCTCTCTTAGCCAAAGATTAAGCAATTTAGTATTTTACAACATGTATCTGGGTGTTTACTGGAGACAGTAAATTTCCATATCCAGCTTCAGTAGAAGATGAAAACAAGAACTGCATTATTTAATGTCCTCTTTGGAAATCAGAATTATTATTCTGTCAGCTCTAATGTGGTACAATGAAATGGTTCCTGAGTTATACAATTAAAAATGTTCCAGAACTTTCTGCAAAATTAATCTTGCATTACCAATCCCTGCATGTGCATCAGAGCCTGAACAAGTCCTGATGCTTTTCATTCCTCCACTCAGCAAGTGGCTCCAGTACTGTGGAAAGCTGTCCTTGTTTCCTCTGCACTGGTGTGAATTTCTGCTGCCAGATAAATCAGTGGAGTCTGATTTCACGCCCAGGCTGACACAGGTCCCTGCGCTTCAGTCACCCCTTCAGGTCGTGGTCCTTGGCATGGAGAAGAAGGGAGGGCTCTAAAAGATAAGTCCTTGAGCTGTCAGCAGGGTCTAGATTGCACATCCACTTCAACAAGATCAGAGGCTCCCTTTGCCTCAAAGTACAGCTGGTTGGCTCTGGGGGAACGGCACAGGGGTGGGTTGTCAAACACTTCAGATTTGTGTAGTTTAATGCTGAGGAGTTGGGGTCTGATGAAGTGATATTTTAAAGATACAGTCCTGAGCAAACTAACACAAGTGATAATCGTGGGTCTTCTTGACTTGTAGCCACCCTACATCATGTTGCAGTGCAGCAGAGATTATGTCTGTGCTGTTTTTCCATACCATGAGGTACAAAGTGCAAGACCCCAGAAATGCCAGCAACGACCGGTTTGTTCTTTCAAAGGTAAATAAATAATTACTGTTTTGCTGTCATGTTGCAGTCTGCTAGCAAAGAGCTGTCTGTCTGTAGATTAAATTGACTTATCTTCTTTGACTTGTGCTTAGATATACTTACATCTGCGCAGAAGTCTTTTGGAAATATTAGAGAGCCTGGAATTTGTCTGCTTCAGAAAGACAAAGGCTGGCTGAATTCAGTTGTAGCATAACTTAAAAATAGTTAAAAAGGAGTGTGTATAATGTGTCCTGATAAGTCTTAACTTCACTATGTAAAGTTGTTCTAATGTTAAATAATAAATACTATATTGTCTCTAAAATCTATCAGGATGCAATAAGGTCTGTTTTATTTTGGCATAACCAGTTTTCTAACGAGGCAGTTGCAGTTGGCTTTTGTGCTCTCTTGTTAAACGCAGCCCTGCTGTTCTGCCCACAGCCACGTCACAGTGGGCACTAATTCCTGCCAGCTTCTCAGGGAGCATTACATGAACCAGGGCAGGTTAGTGAGTAGTTTGTAGTCTGCATTCCTACTGTGCCAGTATGGTATTAAAGTCAGTGCTACTTCTGAACCACTGTGGGTCAGAGAACACTTACACCCCAGTCTGTGCTGGCTGTTAGTGTTTCTGTCCCCTTTTACGTTGTGCCTTTGCAAATCACGGGGATGTATTGTTCATATGACATAAAGGCAGGTGAAGGGCCTTCAGAAAACATAACAATGTAAAACGTGTCAGATGAAGTGCTCCAGTGAGGCACATTCCATTTTTGAGTCAGAATTCCTCAAGTGGTGGCTCATGGTAGTGCTGTGTAGCCCGTGGTGAATGTCCTTGTGCTGGATGTAACTGTTGCCATTTCTGGTGGCCATTCTGAAAGAAAGAATTGAGTGAGAAGCAAGCAGTTGATGCTGAGGGGGTGAAGCACTGAGCCAGTCACTTCCTCAGGTTTGCTTTAGCTCTCTAATTAATCAGGGTTTCTATCCAGAGTTGCTATATGGCTTCAAACCGCTGCCTGCTCTTTTGACTCCTGATAATTCCAGGGGTGGAAGATGACTGCTCCACAAAGGTCTGAGCGTACAAAGCTTAAAACTTTGCAACAACTTTGTTGTCATTCATTGCATTCAGCCTTGAATACATTCATATCGAAGGAAGTTCTAGTGGGATAACACCACTCATCCTGCTGGGGTGCTCTTAGCAGGGGTGTGAGGAACTTGGAAACAAGCATCAATGTGGATGTGTGCACTGTAAAACTGTTTAATAACTCTGTGCCTTCCTAATGGGCACAAGAACCTGATTTCAGGGTTTGTCAGCTTTGTAGAGTTTTGTCTTGATACTTGGGAATTGTGAAACTTGTGCTTTGTTTAAAATTTCTGTTTCTCTCTAGGGTCATGCAGCACCAATTTTATATTCTGTTTGGGCAGAGGCTGGCTTTCTACAAGAAGCAGAATTACTGAACTTGAGGAAAATTGATTCTGTCCTAGAAGGACACCCAGTGCCAGTGAGTGCTCATAATCTTTGATACAAAATTATGTTTTCTGTGAAACAATAAGTGCATGTATTTCACAGCAATTTTGGTTGCCAGCTGTACAGTACAGGAAAGAGACTTCTTTATGAAGTCTAAAGAAGGACGATGGCATTTATGGCTTCACAACTGAATTTGAATTTGAACTGTGTTTGAACGAGCATGTAAAAATGACCTTTATTGTTGTAGTAAAGTTCCCCTATGGTCCTGCATGGCAGTATTTTCCATTTTATAAATGTTCATGTAAAGTTCCATCCAGGTTTCACTTGTCTTTTAAGCAGCTTTGAGGTATTTCAAGAGTTTATATCCAGTTTGGTCACCTCATTGGTCTTTCCATTCCCAGCCACTTGTTTCAATTGATTCTTTTTTACACAAAATCATCAATTCTTAACTGTTGCCATCTGAAGCATAGCTGAGAAATTCCATTCCCTCTCAGAGAGCCCAGCTACCTTGTGACAGTCATCATGAAGGTACCTGTACTGCAGGGAAATCAGGGGTTGAAGGCAAGATTTAGAGGGACTTGCACATTGTTATGGCTGAGAAGCTGCATTTTGGTGTAGGTTGAACCATCTTCTAGGACTGGAAATTACTTCCTCTGTTTCTTAACTGTAAAGTAATTGTTGTCTTTTTATTCTCAGAGACAAGCATTCACTGATGTGGCTACTGGATCCCTTGGGCAGGGTCTTGGTGCTGCTTGTGGAATGGCATACACTGGCAAATTCTTTGACAGAGCCAGGTAATTCCATCTTCATTTTTCATGATTGTAGGCATTCAATGGGAAAATTTTGTTAAAATAAATTAGATAGATAGATAGATAGATAGATAGATAGATAGATAGATAGATAGATCATACATACATAGATAAGATAGCTTCTCCTTTATTCTATTCTCCATTCCCAAATTTAATTTCAGATTCAGGTTTTAAATGATAGATAATTACAAAACTGTTGCCAGTGAAACTACCAAGGGTTTAAAGATTAGCAACAATTAGTGCATATGTGTGTTTCTTTTGTAACCTGACAGCATTGCAAGCTGATGTTCCTGAACAGAGAAGACAGTGAGTTGTTGGAGGAGCCTCTAACTTCCAGAGAGTAACTGATACCCATTTTGAGACTGGATGTGTCACTTTAGAAGGAAAGTGCAAGCTGGAGATGTCTGTTCAAAGTCAGATGACAAATAATGGAGAACGTTGGATAAGGAACTGTTATGGTCAATAATAGCATAATTGAATCATAAAGTAGGACTCCAAAATGTTATCAGAAAGGCACTCAACTCCACAGAGACAAAAATGACTGCTCCTGCCATTTGTTTTGTGCACAAGAAAAGAGGATGTCTAAAGGCAAATCTGTATGAGGAGGAAAATAGCCTGATGTGGTTGATATATTTTATTTGACAGTTCTAGTACATTTGAGCATAGGCTGCCCAGTTAATGTGTCCTACACTTCACTAACTTGAAATAATTTCTGTGAAAGATGACTTGCTGATTTTAATTGAGTTTAGCAGATGCTACGTGTGGAAAAAATCTAACCAGTGCTTACATGACAAAAGGAAAAGGTGGTCTTGTGTGCAGCACTGGGGAGCAGCTTAAGTGCAAGGAGTTCACATTTAGCTGAAGGCAGGTGGGAATCAGATCAAAAGTCTGTTATAGATTCATGTTGAGTAAAAAAAAAATCGCTGTCAGCCATCTCAATTATTTTGTTTTAAAATTATATGTTTGAGCTCTAGTTTATATTCTTTTTTTAATTTTAGTGGGTAATAAACGTTTACAAAGTTTTGTCATTGAGAAAAAGAGTGGCAGTACAAGACAAATGCTGTGGCTGAATTTGGTAGAGATGAGGCAGTACTCCTGCTAACTGAGTCTACCTATATAAAAGGCTTTAGTGGTTGGAGAAATAGTCCACAAAATCGTATCATGTTGGTTATCTTTTTCCTGAACTCTGAATTTGTTATGCAGCATGCTTTAATCCATAGCTGAGCTCATCCACAATTTAGAGTTTCCTGAAATTAATTCCTCTTGGTTGTCCTTCCAGAGGGTATATGGGAAGAAGGAGGAAGCAGAGGTAACTGTCCCTGCATTGTTCAGGATCTTGCTGAGTCACAGTGACAGCGTTCAGTGGGCCTGTTCAGTCGAGCCTTGCAATGGGAGGCGTAAGACTTGATTTTTTTGAGACAAAGGTTTGGAAAGGAGTGCAGTATTTCTCATCTTATTTTTGTAACGTGTAACAGCTCAGAACTATTTTAATTTGATTTATCTAAGGTTACGTAACTTTAGCTGAGGTGAATGCATTGAACAATGGGACTTGAGTTTGGGATAGAAAAATGAAGTGAATTCTTACTATGAATTATTGGAGGAGTTTTGATTTAATAGTGCTTACACATCAAACCTAATTTATTTTCATTTTTAATTTCTTCTAGCTATCGAGTGTACTGTCTGCTTGGAGATGGAGAGTTATCTGAAGGCTCTGTTTGGGAGGCAATGGCCTTTGCTGGCTTTTACAAGCTTGATAATCTTGTTGCTATATTTGATATTAATCGTCTTGGACAAAGTGACCCTGCTCCTCTGCAGCATCACGTTGAAATCTACCAGAAACGCTGCGAGGCCTTTGGGTATGTGAGTGGGAGAAGCTCAGGATAATCTCTCATTTGAAAATGTGTGTTTCATTTGCTTCTCAGAATTGTTCAAATGAGCTTTCAGCTCTAAAGGATTCCATCAGCAAGGAAGATGGTCTGTCATAATGCCTGATATTGGTCGACTTTATGGCTGCAGCAGGAATATTAAAAGTAGCAGAATTCGTTGGTTTTGAGGGAAAATAAGGACTGTTTACTCAGATAAATCTGTTAGGGGTCTTAAAACTGTTTTTATCACATTAAATTCAGATTTATAACTGTGACCACATGTCCTATCATAGCAAGTAGATCAGAAAAAACCAGCATGGAGAGCATTACTTGTAAGAGAATTCCTTGTCTTGGCTTTCATTTAGTTTCATATTTCTATGGAGATGCAGAGTCCATGCTAAAAATTTGTCAGATACAATAGAAACCAAATTATGCCAGAGTGTTTTGGGTTTTTTTAATCAACTTCTATTGTCAGTTTTCATCTTATTTCTAGATGTTTGATTTGCTCTTGTGATTAAAAATGGCCATTATGTCTGAAGAAATGTAGTTATCTGTGGACTGTGAATTTTGCTCGTAGCTTTCGATCCCCCTGTGACTCATTTTGCATTATAAAAAAGCATCTGTGCTATTTTTTATGGTTTCAAATAAATGCTAATTCGTGTTTCTGGCATACTTTGGGTCTCTTAAAAAGACACTGCTCTGGAATGAAGTTAGTATTTGTTATTGTTATTGCTGACTGCCAGAGAGTGTCACATGCTAAAATCCTTTAGAAACAGTTGATCTGTTTGTGTTCTTAGCTGGCATGCCATCATCGTGGATGGACACAGTGTGGAGGAGCTTTGCAAAGCCTTTGGCCAGGCCAAACATCAGCCAACAGCCATCATTGCAAAGACTTTTAAAGGCAAAGGCATATCAGGTAATAAAACAATGACTGCTTTGCACACACGTGTGGATATGATATGTACCTAGTGCTGCAGTAAAGGTACCTGCACATCTGAGCAATAGCATGCAGAAGGTCTTTCAACCTCTGTACCTCTCAGCAACATTACTGCTGAGAAAATTGGTTTGGTCCTATCAAGTGAGATGTGTGCCAGCTATGGAGTGTTGTGTCCGTGGGATGGAGTAAATGCGCACTCAGTGTGTCAAGCGTTGCCATGATTCCCTTAAGCTACAGCTTCTAGCAGCACTCTGTGAGCTTCCCTTTCTGATCAGATAAATATTAATAACAGCAGTGAATATCTTCAGTCCTTTTCATTGAGTAAGCAAGCAAAGTTCATTATTTGCAGTGACTTAGGGAAAAGTAGCATATCAGCCAGAGAGGTGATTTGGCTGTTAGTGCCGGGTGCACAGATAAGAGTCATCAGAAGCTATTAAAATAAAGCTGTGAAACATTAAGTCTTGTTTGAATTGGACACCTTGGTTAACTGTGGTTTCAAACTTAACTGAGTTTGTTTAAATAGGCCTAACTGTTGAAATTTCCTGGGAGGTGTTCACACTGATTTACTGGTTGCTTCCTGCCACACTTAGGGACTGGCTCTGTTAGGTGCCAATTTACAAATAATTTCAGTAGAAAATGCTGGGATTTTGTCACAAGTGTGGACTATATGTACTTTGATTATGTAAAATTCCTCCTATTTGTTTAAATATGTTTGTTGTAATGCAGTTGAATACTACTGTAATTGTTCAAGTAATTTCTTCCTTGGAAGAAGATACTAGACTGTCATACTCCATTGCACTTTTATCTGGGTAAAATCTGCAGCTAAAAACCTAAATTGTTTTTATACTTTTCTTACTTGTAATGTGATTAAATACACAGGTGTTGAAGATAAGGAAAGCTGGCATGGAAAGCCCCTTCCGAAAAATATGGCTGAACAAGTCATTCAGGAAATAGATGACAGGATCCAAAACAAGAAAAAGCTTTCTCCAGCCCTTCCAGAAGAAGATGCACCTATAGTAAATATTAGAAACATTAAGATGCCATCTCCACCAACTTACAAAGTGGGAGAAAAGGTATTCCCTTCTTTTCCACTTTTTGCCAGACATTTCAAACCGAGACTGTTTAACTGGATGGCAGGAGGTTTTGTGTTATCCCTTGTCACAATTTCAACTACTCACCTCTTCTCAGTAGGCAGACACCTGTTTCTGTGGTATGACACAGACAATCAACTCGCTAGATATCAAAAGGGTATATAAATATATTAAAATATGAAGATTCAAATCACTCTTCTTCATTTCATGATCATTATCAATTTTCTAAACTACTTCATGTGCATTTGAAATTGAAGAAACTCCTCGAGGTTCAGTGAATTTCCATGATTGGAAAGCCAGGTTTTAAACATTTCTTAGCAGGATTGATGGGGAGTTGCCAGTTTCAGTACAGATGTCTTTTCTAATGCTTCATTGTGGGTGTTTTTACTCTTCTGTGTGTCACCATTCTCATATGTACTTTTGATACTGCTATCATTTGAAAACAATAAAGTAGGAAGAGAAAAATGCCTCTAGAAGCAGCAAGTTACAGCAGCCCTGGTGTGTTTTCCTTTTTGCAGTGGGCCACCCGCAAAGCTTATGGGGTTGCACTTGCAAAACTGGGCCACGCTAACGATCGAGTGATTGCTCTGGATGGGGACACAAAGAACTCCACCTTCTCAGAGCTCTTCAAGAAGGAACATCCCAGTCGCTACATCGAGTGCTACATTGCTGAGCAGAACATGGTAACTGCTCCCTTGGTTTGTTGAAAGATCAGTAAAACCATTCAGTGTGAATCCCCTTAGAGTGCGGGGTCTAATTGTTTTCAAATAAATGTATGAGGTAATTGTAGCAATAACCCATTCAGGAACCTTGTTCTAATTTCCATTTTGCTAAAGAATGGCCCCTTTAGTAAATACCAGTCCAAATAACACAGATAAATCCATTCCCTCTTAGTAATGATGATTTTTGTCTGCTGGAGATAGCGAGACCATGTCCATTGGACTGAGAACGTAAGCCTTTGATCCAGGAGAAGAAAGAGGCGGATAAGTCTTAAAAATCTGTGAATGGCTGCTTGAAGCAGATAAAGAAAAGAAGCTGCCAGTAAGAACCCACAATAACAGCTGGCAGTTGAAGCAAGGAGGAGAGGAGATGCAGGAGGATAGATACTGGGAGGGTGAGTTGCCTCCTTTCCTTTCTGGAAACGCCAGCAATTAGAAGCAGGACTAAACAGATTTTTAATCTGCATTGAGAGCTTCTTGCTAAATTTTTAGGGCAAGAAGTCCCACAGATGATGTCCTGGAAACAACTGATAAATGAGGAATTCACTGTTCTTGTCCGATGTCCCTCCTTCAGGTGAGCATTGCAGTTGGTTGTGCCACTCGTGACAGGACCGTTGCTTTTGCCAGCACCTTTGCCACCTTCTTCTCCCGGGCGTTCGACCAGATCCGCATGGCTGCCATCTCCGAGAGCAACATCAACCTCTGCGGCTCTCACTGCGGGGTTTCCATCGGTAAGGGCACCCACGGCTTCCTAGCAGCGGTCCCTATCCACTTAGCAATAAATGTCTAGCAGTCAAATGGATCCTGCTCTGTGGAGGAAAGCTTTGTTACAGCTAGGGTGGTGTAACAGCGGCAGCATTGACAGGAGGAAGTTGTATTTGCAAAGCCACTTTTGTGGGACACATTGTCATATTTAGAAAGAATGAGAAAAATTTCAAGCTGTCATCTGCTTTTTTTTCCTCTTTGGCCTGATGAAAATAGGACTTTTCCCTACAAGCTTTTCTACTGTACAAGTAACAACTGATATAAAGAGATTGGACTGAAACTGAGGAGTTTAGATTCCGTTTCATCTTGGCAGTTGATGTCTTATGTTCTTCTGTGGAAAGAATAGTCATGTGCTTACTGTACCTTTGTTTCCCAATCTCTAAAGTAAGAAACTAATGATACTGTTCTTGCACAGACGCTCTTGTCCATCAATCTCAAAAACACTTTAGGGATCACACATTTGAAATAACTAATTCAACTTATCTCAATATTTTTTACTACTGCAATTGTTGATGCGGTGATTTAAAAAATCCAAAACCTCTTAAGTACTGATGAAAGAGAAACTGTGAAGCTGTTATGTAATTCAGAAAATGGAATCATAGAAGGGTTTGGGTTGGAAAGGACCTTAAAGGTCATCTCATTCCAACAGGCTGCTCAAAGGACTTACCCTTGGTTGTCTTGGATAACCTCCCTGTCTCCCACCTGCTTTAGTACAGCTTCTAGGAGGATCTGTTCCAGGATCTTCCCAGGCACAGGGTGGTAGTTGGTAGTTCCCAGGATCATCTCTTCTCCCCTTTTTCAAATTGGGTGCAGTGTTTCCATTTTTGCAGTCACCCGGGACTCCACCTGGTACTGCTGTGACTTTTCATGGAGAGTGTCTTGGCAGCTACATCAGCCAGTTCCCTCAGGACTCTAGGATGCATCTCATCAGCTCCCGTAGACTCTTATATGTTGAGGTTCCTCAGGAGCTCACAAGCCTGATCTGTTGTGGTTTAATCCCAGCTGGCAACCAAGTACCACCCAGCCACTCACACACTCCTGGTCCCTGCAGTGGGATTGGGAGGAGAATCAGAAAAAAACTTGTGAGTTAAGAACAGTTTAATAAATAAAGTAAAACATACTACTACTAATAATAATTGTAATTATAAAAATAAACCCCAAAAACAAGCACAGTACAATTTCTCGTCACCCACTGACCAATGTCCAGCCTGTCCCTGAGCTGTGGTCAGCCCCTTCCAGCCAGCTCCCCCAAGTTCATATGCTGAGCATGGCATTCTGTGGTATGGAATGTCCCTGTGGCCAGCTTGGGTCAGCCGTCTGGCCCATGGTCCCTCCCAGCTTTTTGTCCATCTCCTCACTGGCAGAGCATGAGGACACTGAAAAGTCCTTGATTTAGGATAACACCACACAGCAACAACCAAAACATCGCTGTGTTATCAACAGTATTCTCATCCTAAATCCAAAACACACCACTGTACCAGCTAAGAAAAAAATGAACTATCCCAGGCAAAGCCAGGATATCTTACTGCAGAAAGAACTTTGTTCCCCCAGGCCCTGTCCTGCAGATCGTCCACCTGAGAGGTGTGAGTGAGAAAAGGGTTTGCCAGGGGAGAGCAAGGCAGCAGAGCCAGCACATCTCAGACCAACTGGCTGAGGGCCCTCACCAGCAGAGCCTTCTCTGGTCTTGGCTTCCCATCGTAACTGTTTGGAATATGTCAGATCATATTGGGGTTGGCTTTGGTTTGAAGGAGGAAGAGAATTTTTTTTTTTTATTTGAAATGCATAGACATGACCCATGAAAACAGGAACAGACTTGCATACCAAGAAGGAAAATGCAAGTAGACATTCATGCTTGAAAAACTAGTAGGTATTTCCAGGGAAAGTGAAAGAGAAGGAGAGATGACAGGGGTAGTAAATTAAAGCTCTCTGCATACAACAGTTTCTCAGTTGATTTAATAGTTTTGGCTGGCAGTAAGATTTGGAGGAGAGTTGGATTTCTTTTTTTTTTTTCATTTAAAAGAAAATAGTTAATTTGACCTGTACTATTGGTAAAGATTTAAAGATGCTTCATAAACACGTGTGATCTCATCCCAAACCTCAAACTTAACTTGTAGCAGTATGGTTTTCTGGAGCAGAGACTGTATGTAGTGTGTATCAGATTATGTCTTTTGTACGTAATTAAGGGAGGGATTCTGTTACAAGCCTCTTTTCTTACTAAAATCAGTCCTTCCACCTTCAGACTTTTAGCAAGCAGGGTGTTGGTGCAAAAACCAATTAGGTTTGGTCTTTGCTCATTTAAGAAGATCAAACTCCTTTGGGTTACCTGAATTGTCTCCTAGAACTATACTTCCGAGTTTCAATTTTCAGCACATGAAACGTTCTGCTGAGAGCTGTGGCTGTGAAGTGCAGACTTGGATTTATAAAGTTGTTTGAGGTACAAATCTCATTCAAGCCTCAACTTGATTTTCAAAAAAAAATTTCAACCCGAAGTTTTGCAACTTATATAAAGAGTTATATAAAGTTATATAAAGAGTTATATGAAGTTAATGTAAGTCTGCAACTTATATGAAGAGTTATAAAGAAAGTTATTCAGAGAAATCCTTTAGCAGTTAAAAAATTCAATTTTAAATGAAAGGGTATGAATGAAGTGTACTTCCTATTAGAACTTTGGGCCTGCATGGAATTCCAAATCTGCATGGAATTCAGAATCCAGTCTGGATCTGTGGTGAAAATTGAAGTTTTGTGTATGCAGTTCTAGGTAGACCTGGGCTTCTGCTGCATTGAAATTTGAACCCATTAAACTGATGAGAAATAGCTATCACAATGACCTTCTGAACTTATACTAAGTTCACTCCTAGAGCAATAGTTGCTGATGGACCAAAACATTAAATAAGTTTTAAGGTCATAAGAAAATAACGGAAAAATCTGTATTTTTCAAACTGAACATACAGGAAAAGAAATCATAGTGTACATGTGTCAAAAATAGAAATATCAATTGTTTAGACTGTTTTATATCCTGGACATTTGCTACTGTTCATATTAAGCACTTACTTCTTTTATTAAGCTTTAAACGTAGGTTTTGCAGATGTAATTGAGAATTATACTCTCATTTGATCTGTGCTACTCCAAAACCATATAAACTGGGATTTTCATAAAGACTTGGGCCAGACTCAACTTGGTGCTAGTCTGTAAGTTACTTCGAATTGAATTGAGGAGCTTTGAATGCTGGTGGTATTGGCATCACCGTAGCGAAAGCAGGACAAGCATGAGTAACTCTCCACCTTGGATAAGATTCAGATTCAGGATATCAAAATTTTCACCTGATAATTTTATTCTTCATAATTTCACTTTTCTTCTATGTCTTCATTGTGTGGGTGCATTTTAGGAAAGGAAGATGCCCACTGGGATCCCTCTCATTCAGAGTGCACAGATTTAGAAATGGTGATGTTGAGAGGGTTTTTTCATGTCATGACTGAAAGCCGAGACACTTCCTCTTCCTGGTCGGTGCTTACTTTATTAGTAATGTGCAGTGGCAGAGTTCAATGATTGATCTCTTTAACATGTTTAAAGTTCTTCAGAATTTTGTGCTGCTCTTAGGAAAATATTCTCCTCCTTCCTCGCGAACTCGTCCTTCTTGAATAACAGGTAGCGGGTGCATGTGGGAAGGCTCTTTGCCCTGCTGCTGCAGGCTGTGACATGACTGGATTCAGAGCTCTGTGCATGGTTGGTTTGGAACAGTGCCATTCCCAAAGCTCCGTTACATAAGGTCACTGGGGGTGGGGGGTGTTGTGGTGGTTGTTTCTTTAACCATGGAAAATCATGGCATCCAGCACGTGTCCTGGCTAACGATTCTTTTTCATAGATCTGCAGTTTATGCCGTGAGGTGCTTGAGTTGTTAAATTAACAACACAGATACCCTACTGCTCCTTAAAAGACCTTTTTACAGTATTTAAAAATACATACATACCCTTCATTTAATCTTGAAATCAGCCTAACAATTTGAGAGTAGTTGTACCAATTGCACTCTCCATTTCTGATGGGACACATGCAATTCTCCTTTCACATTTCCAGCAGTTTAAATCTGGAGGAACGCTTATTGACAAGTATAAATTTTGCCTCAGCAGATGTAAATCTGAAAATGCTCAAAAATCTTGTGACCCTCTTTCTGTATCTGTACCTTTCCTATTTGGTTGTATTCCTTTTGTGTTGTTTTACTGTTATACTTTATTTCCTATTTTTTCTTTTTAATCCCAGTTTTCTTTCTTTTTAGTCTCTTTCTATCCTTATTTACTGTTTAGATGGTTCCAAGTTTAAGGAGAAGATGATTCTTTTCTCAAGCAGGTAGACTTGCATGTTGTGTGTGTGCCTGATTTTCTCCTTTTCTCCTTTTTTGCCTGGTTTACATTGAATCTCACTTCTATATTGAGTGATTGTCAAAAATGTGCACTTGCTGTTTTGTAACCCTGCTTTAATTCTTTCAGGTGAGGATGGGCCATCTCAGATGGGACTGGAGGATCTGTGCATGTTCCGGGCTATTCCCAACTCCACTGTGTTTTACCCCAGTGATGCTGTAGCCACTGAAAAAGCAGTGGAAATAGCTGCCAACACCAAGGTTTGCATCACAGTATTTCTGAGCCAGAGAATAATTCTGTCTTTTGTACTACTCTTGTTGCTTCTGGCATGTTTCTTGCATGTCTCTACCCACGTAAATTTTTCCCGAGGCTCCAGCGTGGCAGTGGGATGTTTTCTTTGCAAGGAAAGGTTACAGACATTCTGTCCAGGCTAGTGCAGAATGAACAGCCTGGAATGCTGTGGGCCAGATTTGGGGAGATGTAAATGATTACACACCAAGTGCAGTTTGAATCTATATTGACTCAGAGTAAGAGTAAGTGTAACTCCCTTAGGTCTTCAGCAAACCTGAAAGTGCTCTCTTAGTATGATATCTCTAGGGTCAAAATTGAAGCTGGATATAGAAAGATAAATTTATATTGAGGATTTTGATCATCTCCTTGATCGATACTTCCATTGGCTGCCATAGGAGTTTTTTTGAGAAAGGAGCAAATGATCTGAAAAATTTCAATCTTGCCACTACAGGTTTTCCATGAGGGAGTGTGGAAATTCGGTGTGTAACAAATGTGATGAGTGGTTTGTGGAAAAAAAGATGAGAGATGGGGAAAGGAGTGTGAAGAAGAGATTAAAGTACAAGTTTGCTGCTTCTTCTGGAAGGGTATCTGAACTTTAACTGATGGAAAGCATTTTTCCTTGCTTTCAGCCCAGCATTTCTTCTCTAATTTAAAATTGACAGAGTAAAAGTTGCACAGATATGGTACAGTCCTAACAGTCTAATTAACTCAAGTAGGATTCTCCATTTCCACAAGAGAACAAAAGAGAAATAAATATCTTGGAATCAGAAAGGAAATTGTTAGTTATCTGTGTGCTTTAAGAGGAGGTAAAGTGTTTTGTACTGTTTGAAGCAACCAGCTGCCACAAAGGACTAATGGGGATTGGTGGGGCAGAGAGAGCTTACCTATGAGAACCAGAGGTAACATAGAAGGGTGAACATCAGACAAATAGAAAAAGTAGTTTTGATGTATTTTTTTTCATAGGATTTATCAACTAGAAAGTCAACACTTTTATGTTTTCCTAACTTCTAACATGTTTACTTCGGAAACAGGGCATTTGTTTCATCAGAACCAGTCGTCCTGAAAACCCTGTCATTTACAACAACAATGAGGACTTCCATATCGGACAGGCAAAGGTAAATAAATAGAATCAGAAAAAATATGCAGTGTTCCTTTTGTAAAAGCCCTTTTCCCTCTAAGGTATTGCAGTGCCAAAGATTTGATCTTTTCATTAAAATCTCTAGAAATGTAAAAAAAACCAGTAAGATTTAGTGTTAAAAACACATGAAGGTGTTTTCTTGCAGGTGGTTTTGAAGAGTAAGGATGACCAAGTGACTGTGATTGGAGCAGGAGTTACTCTGCATGAAGCACTGGCTGCAGCAGAGCAGCTGAGAAAAGGTGGGGCTTTTTTCCTTTTTGTCACTTAACACAGAAAAAAAATCAATACCAGTCAGCCTAACTGCTGACCCTTTGTACTGGTAAACATTAATCACACTGTTCAGACAGCTAGTCAGTCACCCGTTAGCTGATACAGTACAACACAGCGTGCAGCTGCCAGTAGTGCCTAATGGAGGAGGTTTTAATTGGCTTAGCAGCATTAGTAGCCATAAAAATTGTCAAACAGATCAGATCAAGGTCTCCTTAGAATTGCTGATCTGTGATGGTGCCCTGTGGGCCCTTGGGGACACTGGGAGAAGCAGGAGTGGCACCTGGTCTGGGTGGGACAGGTACAGCACAATTGGCTGCAAACAGGGTGGGGCCAGGTCCCAAACCACAGCTTGTCACCTCTGTGCCGGTGGGCACCTGGCCCTGGGTTGGACTCACTGCTGACCTGGGTTCCTTCGAATATAGCAGCTCTGAACTAGCCTCGGAGGGGCACAAATCTGTGGCAGTGCTCAAGTCACTGACATGTCACAGCAATGATAATCCTTCAATGAAATAAGAGAAAGAAACCATCAAAAACCCATCTGTGAGTCAGGGGCATCTGCCCAGGAAAAGATTACAAATAGCAGGAGATAATACACTAATGCTGCCTGTGGCTTATGGGGAGCTTTGTGTGCAGTATCTGAGTGGACTGATACTTTGTCGTGACCTTGAGTCACCAGGCTCAGGACATTTTGAAAGTTGTATTTTCAGAACCCTTGTTATTTTTCTACATTTACCATGCTTTACGATGCTCTGCTGATCTTGAAGTCTGAGTAATCACCTCTGGAGAGATAATCCCATAGTGCAGAGCCAGTGTCTAATACCCAAAATATGTCGGCCACTAAAGAGCCTTCAGTCACAAAACTGTGACAATAGGGCCTCTTCATGTGTAGGAGTCGGCCCAGTGTTCAGCCAGCCAGGATCAGAGACAACCTCACATAATTGCTATTCTTTATAAACAATTGCCATTTGTGCACAGCTTTAATGAGCCATCTGGGCCTGCCTTATGAGGGCAGGGCAGATTCTGGGTATGGTGCCAACCAACCCTAAGGGTGCCCTGGTAGGGCTGGGCAGTTCAGACAGGCACACCTGAGAGATGGCAGCCTGCAGTGTCAAGAAAGAATTCAGAATGTCTACAGACCAAAGAATCAGGTGGAAATTGTACTTTAGTTTGACAATAAAGGTAAAATAAAGGTCTGGGAAAAAAATTACAATTGACAGTCTGAATAAGGAGGATTTTCTGGTGACTGGATTCTGCTCTTACCTGGGGGAAGCCAGTTAGATGACTGTTTTGCTGATGGGTGCTCCTGGTAACCCTGAGTCACTCATCCAAGCCTCCTCCATCATGTCTGTGAATGAATGGATATCACTATTCCACAAGGTGCACGGAGAAAGAATACATATAAAAATTAGGGTTGGCTGGGTTCTGTGGTGGATGAGCCATAAGTACAGGTACCTGGGAGTTAGTGTGGGCAGTTCCCATAACGGCCTAGGAGATCACAGCCATTGCCTGTACCACTGGCATTGTCTTGCATGTTGCAATTCTTTGTTGCAAATCATTTCATTTATTTATGCAGAAAAAATCTACATCCGTGTGATTGATCCCTTCACTATAAAGCCCCTGGATAAGAAGACAATACTTGAAAATGCAAGAGCAACCAAGGGCAGGATCATCACTGTTGAGGACCACTACCATGAAGGTGAGTGGGGTCTGGGAGGTCACAGCCCTCAGAGGCTGGAAGCTCCCAGCTTATGACTTGACAGAGGATTATGGGACCTGATGCTGTCATCTCATTAAAGCAAAAGAGACATTTCAGCCTTTTTTGGTGTTGTTAGTATTATAAAGTGACACTGAGGGTTGAAATGTTCCTAAGATGTAAGGGGTAATCAGAGCTGCCTTTCTGATTAACTTGGCCTTGTGTGCCCTTTGTGCACTTGGTCCGAGTGAAGTCTGGATTCATTTGTGCCCAGTGAAATTGTAAATTCCTGCTGTGCCGCAGGGGTTCTGCACAGTGTTCTCTGAATGGCTGTACAGCAGCTGCTCTGCAGGTGTGAAATTGCAAGAGAGACCATTGCTGTGCAGGTTTATGTATTCCATGTGTCCAAAAGCTTGGCTCCAGGTTGCTTCAAATCAGATGGTGGGCAGTTTCCACAGTTTTCCGCAGTTACTCTGGGATAAATTCCTCCCTTTTTCTTCTCCACCATCATAGATACCTACTAACAGAAATTAGAAGATATAGTTATGAGAATATTACCCTAATTTATGGTGAACGTCACTCTTGCCAGGTACCTGAAGTGAGCTGGTTCTACCTGAGTGCTGGATACACCATACTTTTGTCCCAGACTATGGATGGTGATAGATCACTGAACCTCATCATTTTCTAGCTTAGTGTTCAGCTCTGGACAAGTATTTTACTGCAGGTTTGCAAGATGGCAGAGTCTTAACTGTGAGGTGCTGAACAGGGGCTTTGTGCTGGCACCGGGCTCTGTGGCGCAGGCAGGGCAGGTGTCTGTGCATCAGAACCCTGAGTGCATTGCAGGCCCCACTGTTGCGATAATGAGCAGCATGGAGATCTCAGGCAGGTGCAAAGGAGGAACCTTTATTGCCAAAAACCTGGCCTTTTCATGCCGTTAGTCGGTTATCAGTTTACATCACACTCATCTCACCAGCTGCATCCACAGAGGTGCCTCTGGCTGGAGGCTCAGTTTGGTTAAACCCCACCGTGCCTGGAGCTATGGGCAGCCCTCTGATCCTGGATCCACTCTGGCTTAAGGGTAGCACTAAGGTGCCTCTTCTACCAAGTCTCACAGCACATGCTTTTGACACAAGTCTTGTTTTCTTCTTCCCTAGTACTTCTGCTTCCAGTGTCTCTCCTGCCTCCACGCAGTTCCCGTTGCATCCTTTGTCCCTGGGACTGATAGTGAGTCAGAGCTGAGCTGTGAGCAAAGGTTGTGAACACATTACATAACCCAGAGAGGTGCCCAGCAGCTCGTACAGGCACTGTAAAAAGATGGAGCTCTGAAGTGCTGCTGAGATTGGTTGGAATTTCAGCACGTTAAGTACACTTGTAAATACTCTTCAGTCTAAGTGTATTTTTAAACCTGGTTCGTGGTGGCTGATGCTGAGGTGGTGAGAGCTTGCTGACAGTCCTGTGCCCTTGAGAGGCAGGTGTGTTGTGCTGCTGATGGCTGAGTACTTCAGAAATGGCAACCTGCTTGTCCTCGGAATGCCTTTGATACAGGACAGTTTTCATTTCACAGCTGGCCCACTCAGACACACGTGATTGGTGTTTTCCTAAGCCGGGGAATGAAGGCTGTAAGTTGCAGGGCCCTTTGCTCAGACACACGCACACAGTGTGGCTGTTCCCCGCTCGGACGCTCCATCAGTGCCGTGTCTGCCCTCTCTCTGCAGGTGGCATTGGCGAGGCCGTGTGTGCCGCGGTCGTGGGCGAGCCCGGCGTCACCGTCACTCGCCTGGCTGTGTCCCACGTGCCCCGCAGCGGGAAGCCAGCTGAGCTGCTGAGGATGTTTGGCATTGACAAGGATGCCATCATGCAGGCGGTGAGGGCGGCCGTGTCCAAATCCAGGAACGCGGAGTAGCTCGAAGCATCTCGTGCTGTGTAACGGAAGAGCTGCGTTCGGAGAGGTTAAGGCAGGCAAAGGTGCTTTATGTAGAGAGTTCTAATAAAAATACCAGCTTAAAAAACCTTCTGGGGTTTAATCTCTTCTTTTCTCTGTGGGGTTTGGTGTAAAGGGGTAATACCTGAATGTTTTGAGTCCCTCCTCTCTGCGTTGCCCCCAGCCATTTAAAACCAAAGGCAGGGAGGAAGTACCCAATGTGCTGAGTGATGCTGAAGTGGAATGGGATGTTCCAGGTCCTGGGGAACTGCTGGGGAGGTGGGGTCCAGCAGAGGCCTGGGCTCAGGTGTAGGACATGCTGAATGGTAGTGCAGAGAGCACAAGCTCAGTGAAGGAAGTTGAAACTCTTCATAGGAACTTGTAGTTTTGAGTGCTTGGCTGATGCTGGAACAAGGGTGATGCTGAGATGGACTAAAGAAGGATCTGGAAGAAGAGCAGGAAATTCCCAGATACCCAAGAGGATGCAGCTCAATGTGTAAGTTGCTTTTTTTTTAAGAATTGACTTTTCTCATGTGACCTGCTCTAAGTGGCTGAGCTGTTCATCTCGCATGGTGGGATGCACTAGGTGACTTTTTAAATGTTTTGCTGTTTTTAAACATTTTGCGTATTTTACCCTTAAGCAGTTTCTGTTAAAATTAAAAATTCATTGCTGACTGCAGAGTACCAAATTTCAAACATTAAGTATTGAAACACGTTTCTCATCCTGACTGTTCCACAGATTGTCTTTCAGAAACACGTTAGACAGCAGAGGACACTAAAAAAAAAGCCCTTTTCATCAGAGCAGGGTGATTCTGTCTAGTTTTCACGTCAACCAAAAGCTATTTGCCACTAACATGGCTACAGTGGTCTGAGCAAGACTTTATTTGCAGACTAACACAAAATACACAGTATTTTGGGACGGTGGAATATTTCTACAAAGATATGTAAATAGTACATGTAAATGAGAATATAAATACTATGAAATAACTTGTATTCATCCTTCTTGCACAGTTTAGCCCTTGAGGGGTTGGGTGGCAGCTGTGCTGTGTTGGTGCAGGCCTGAGTGCAACTGTTGGTGTTTCTGGCAGTGCAGCTGGAACTGCAGGCAAGAGTGATTGACACTGGTGCTTCAAGTTACATACAACAAAAAGTAACCTTTCTGATTTTCTGAGCAAGGCTTGAAATTGTTCCTGTAAAACTGAGCTGAATGGCTTTACAGCTTTCAGATTTACATTTCTTTACAAGGCCATGTTTATGGCTTTTTCTGTCCAACTTGTTGCCTTCATCATTCTGTGGGTATGAAGACCTTACATTTTTTCTAAAAATTTAAAGATTGTTGCAGTCTTCCTATGATTGCATTAGCCCTACATCCTTGCAATGTGTAACACATCCCTATAAAATGAGAGGAATGTCAAAGTTCCATGTTTATTTTACGCAAAGAAAGAAAAAGATTGGAGGATGACTCAAATCAAGCACTTTGTTTTTCCCCTGAGAAAAGATGAAATTTGCTGTTGTTAATACTCTCATTACTGCAGCACTCTGTCAGTGCCTGTAACATCTCCCCAGCTCTCCTCGGGTGAAACCGCTGCCCGCCCACTGCTCCGAGTTCTGCCACAATCAATCCATCAGCCCCAGCGCCGGCACTGCCGGGGCTCAGCTGGCAGAGCAGTGCCGGCCTCCGCCTGCTCTGCGCAGCACGGGGGAGGAGGAGGTGGCCAGAATTCCTACAGAAACAGCCACAGCCTAAGCCAGAACCAGCACAGGACAACACTGCCTGTTGTTGATTTTGGTACAGCACAGGCAGACTAGCGTGGTTTGTTACCAGTGAGAGATGCACCACCACGTGGCTGCCTAGGGGAGGGAAGGTGAACGTGTTTATATTTAAATGGAATTAAACACAAAGCTACATCTCACTTGTCTTCCAAGCTCTGCTGAGCCACAAACGGCTTCGGAATCCAGAGTGGGGCCCCGTACTCCAGTTTCAGGTTTATTTTTGAGGGAAAGGAGTGATGTTTTTCAGAGGTTTTACATTTCAGCATTTCACATTGGCCATTGGGTTGTTAGGTTCACCTCATACAGCAGTTCCTTTAGTACTGGAAATTTGGACAGCCGCGTTTGGGGAACTCTCCTGCAATACTCCTCCTAGGCAGCTTTCCTTATACCTGTGGAATGAAGAAAAAGATGCTCAGGACTGCTGTGTTCAGATTGTGCTGTATCTATGCAGCTTTTCAATATTCCGTGTTTTGTGTCCATAAACATGAGCCAGGAGTCTGAAGACCCAACAAGTGAAGCCTCCCTCCACTCCCTGAGTTTTTATTTAAGCCATAGAATTCTTATGCAGACACTGCCAGGAGACAGTACCCCATACAGGGTGGAGTGTTAAAAATGTGAAAATGTTCTGCCACAGGGAAAGAGTCAAGACTAATTCATTTTCAAACCCAAGCAGCTGTAATGAACTGTAGTAAAATATTCCTTTTTTTTTTTTAGGCAATAAGATTGGAAATTGTAATTTAAATGAGTTGGTCTTAATTCTTGACCAAACTAAAGTACCCAGGAAGGTCCAGGTTCGACAGATGCTGTCAGTAAAAAGAGCACTATTACCTCTTGGCCTGAATCTGTCAATCAGAGGAACAAAGCTGTCAAGGACACTCCGAATTCGGTACACTGGGCATGAAAACAAAGATAAGCAAAATAAAACATAAAAAAATTGAAAATGGGCAAATGTTTAAACAAGCACATCTGCAATATTGTTAATAACAAAGATCAGACTGAGTCATGAAAGAACCATCCACAACCTCCCACCATGTTAACATGAGATTACAGAGGAGATAAGTTCTTGGTTGGGGAGCCGTAACTTGCTGCTGGTGGCAGCTCTCCTATGCCATCGCCAGGGACTGCCAGCATGTCCAGGTTTTAATATTTCCAGTAGCTGCTGCCATCCAAGTTCTGCCCCGAGCTCGTCCTCAGTCTCAGGGGAAGGCATGGCAGCCGGAACGCACAGCATCTTATCCAGTGGATCTGGGAAGATGGGCCTTGCTGCTAAAATTACACGTTGCCATGGCAACGCAGCATTCGGCCATTGCTGCAGAAAGAGGTGACTCAGGGTCTTGTGATCACTGAGAAGGAAAAATGACTCAATCTCTCCCTTCAGTAGCATTAAGGCTGCTTTTCTGCAGCCCCCCTGTAACTGGGAGATGTTGGGGGAGAGTTACGTGGTGAGTTACAGAATCTCGACCCCAACGGGTTTATGGCCCTGTGGGGACTGTGTGACCTTGTCCTTAGCATAGGGACACAGCTGCTGCTGTAGGGACACTTACCGAGACCAAAGTATATCCCAGTGGTTTCCAGGGAAGCAAAGGTGATTAAACCAATCCCAAGAGAAATAGTCCAGTCTAAGGCAACAAAATAAATGTTAGCTTCTTTCATTTTTCTAGAGTGCAACAATTTATCTTTCTGTTGAATCTTGCCTTACCTTTGTGGTAGTAGTAGCAAACTAGTAAAGCTCCAATTGCAAAGCAAAGAATGACAAAATGAAAGAATTCATCTGAAATTGAGAGGAAAGATTAGGTCACACCTGCAGCCATGGCCCTTCCAAATTCACCTTTAGGTACAGAGCATCACTCACAGAATGAAATAATTTCCCTGAGATTTCTCAGGCGCTAGGCTCAATGTTGTGAGAAGCCTCTATGATTTTCATTAAGAAGCCTTGATGCACTTCAACAAAGTACTCATGTTGGAAAAATAAAGGTTTTTTTGAACCAGAGATCTTATTCTTGGACTCAGGTTCAACAGGTTTGACATCAGTTTGATTTAATAAATCAATTACCATCCTTCCGTATGCCCATCCACCGTACTGTCCACTGAGGGGGGTGAGTGCTCTCCTTCTCATATGCTACAAAAAAGAGATGTCTTTTATTGCCGTGGAACTGTGAAATTAAGGAGTTTAAAGTTTATTTCCCTTTTTGTATCTGAAATAGATCGTCAGAGAAGAATATATGTAAAACTGTTTGCTGGTCTGCAAGTCTTTCAGAAAGATGAAATCAGCAATTTTAAAATCACTACAAAGAGCATGGTTTTAAAAACGAGTTAAAAAAAAGTATAACCAGATGGCTGCATTAACAATACTTAATTGTTTTAAAGCACTCTGCGTCTTTTCTGCCTCTTCTGAGACAATCCATAGTCTCAGAATGACAGTGGGGGAGTAAAGCCGTAGTACAAGGGAGCTTCAGTTTGATTCCTGGGTGCTTTGCACAACCACAGCTACAATAATAAAATCCCCTTCACTACCGAGGGAGTGAGAACTGTCCCTCTACTTACACTGGATGTCAAGTACTTCTGCACCTCCCAAAATAAGACCTGCAGCTACACTGGCATTGAGAAAAAACAATGGAAGAACAAACAAGGTATTTTAGGGGTTTAAACACAGAGCAATTTGCTCTTTGTCATGAGCAGAGTTGCCAAATTCTCTTCTTTCTCCAACTGTATTGCCAGAAAGAGCAGAGTTATTTTACCATCTCTCCAACATGGGTTCAAAGCAGCAGTTTTTTCCTTTTCTCTTTGTTGGTGGCTTGAGCAGCCCCTGAGGCACCTGCTGCACCCAAGCCTTTGGGAGTTGATTCAGCACAAGTTTCAGATGCTGATTTCCCCTACACTGGGCTATGCATCCAGGCAACCCCTGCCTGGCCGTGAATTTTCTCTAAAGATTTAACAGGTGAGTACTGGAAATGTCCTTTCCATGAGCTGTAGACTTTCGCTGTGGTGCTTTTGAACAATGGAGCAACTAAACCTTGCCAAGAAATTCTGTTCTGGGTCACCTGATACAAGCATCACATTTTTGACTCTTTGAGCAGTCTGGATTGATCACATTCTGGTTTGGGGGCAAACTCAGTTATTTTCTTATTAATAACACAGCATTGCATTACTCTGACTCACAGATACAACTGTGCAGTTGTTTGAATGATCTATAGATAAAGAACTTAGCAGAACATCAATTCACACTTGGCAACAGTCTGTCCTGTATTAGTCTATTTCCTAAATGCAACAGTCCCACTGTAACTTTGCATCATGGAATGACTTGCACAGTATTTCTTCTACTAAAGCATTCCATGTTCATACTCCTTTTTAACCTTCTACTTTTTGATTAGACAATCTCTATGCATCAAGGAGCTGGTATCACACTCTTCACTAAGCAAAACTCAGTCCTGAAAGAGCATCCACAAGACAAACTTTTGTTTGCATGTTTGTACTCACCATCTGCATCTGAATCTTCTCTTCTGGCAATCTCTGAAAAGCAATATAGTTTTGTTATTTCTGATGGAAAACACACAAATCTAGAGCTTCCCATTCTCAGCACTAACAAGCACAGTGAGTAACCACCTATCTGCAACAAAACCTGGGGCGAGTGGCAGAGAGGCCAAACAACAGGTGGAAAAGTACCATGACCCTTTCTGCACCTGGCAGAGTGGGGAGAATATGGCACTGCAATGGCTCCCTCTGCCCTGGTGTTCTGTGTGGCTCCTTGGGGACAGGTAACTCAAAAACCTCCCAAAGGGATTATGCTGCAATTTATATCTTCTCCACTGCACAGAATAAGTGGTTGAACAGATGTCCTCTAAAAAGGCTGCTCCACTGGGCTGTTTGCCTCTCCTAACTCATCCTGTGGCCTTGGCCTGGGCACAAGAGGGATGAGCTCAGTAATGCAATTAAGCCATTGGCAATTTCCTGCTATGGGCTTTTTACAAACATTCTGGGGCCGTGCAGCAGTGTCTGGCGGGAGGAATTCTGCCTCCAGACTGCCTGTCTGTGCAAGCCTCTTGGCTGGCACTGTTGCTCTGTTGCCTGACATCTGGCTTTCACCTGGCACCTCCTGATGGGAATGCTGTGAGCTAAGGCAGGAATGCATTCAGAGCCAAGCATCATTGCTTGCAGAAACCAGGTTCCAGGTTCCTGCTAGGCTTCAGGGAATGCTAAAAACTGCTCTAGCTTTTTTGGCTAAGACTGAACAGTTACCAAAGAGAACTGCTGGGTTTTCCCCTAAAAAGGATGATGACTGCTGTAGCTGATCTTCCGAGGACCTGGCAGGCCCACAAAAATGGGTTAATCTGCCAGAACACCTTGTACAAATCACCTGCTGTCAACCAGCCACCACCACAGCCTTGAAACAGAATGTCTGCACCATGCCCAGGGGTCCAACACCAGCCTAACTGGAAACCAAGGGATTTACAGCCAGGGAGTTATTTTTTAATGTCTCAGCAGATCAGAAAGAAGACACTGCAAGAATGAGGTGACCTGGGAGCACTTACCTGAATCTCTGTAGGGAACCACCTCTGCTGGCATTCCTAAAACATGACACAGAGATAAGGTAGGTTAATACCTGCAGTGAGTGTCTGTGTCTGGTGCCAGTGCCGGCCCAAAAACTCCCTGAAATCAGTGCAGGTGTGTAACAGAGACAAGGAAGAGACCAACTCTAACTCCTGAGAGAGCGTGGCTCTGCTGGAGGTTATGCAGTCAAAAAGNCCCCCCATATTCCATCTCTCCAAGTATCTGGAGTCAGGTAGAATCAGACTCCTGTGAGACAGATTAGATCTCGTAATATCAGTTTAAATGAGCTGCTCTTACATCTGGGCTGAACTCAGTCTAAGACATTAATTAAAATATTAACACTTTTTACATTTTTTACATCCATAGTTCTATAGCTATTTCTGTGTATTGACACAACACATTTTCTTCATCTGCATTGTAGTTTCCATTTTTCCTTTGGGAAGAAAGGAAAAGCCTCAGGAACAAGGTGGTCCTCGCTGATGATCTCCAGTCAGTGCTGTGGGCTGACTGCAGCCCCTGTAAGTAGAGACTCTGACAGATGTTTTCAGAACCCTTTTGCTGCATTTCAGTGGCAGCTGTGTAGAGCCAGGCAGCAGGACTCATACCACAGCAGCAAATTTTGCTGCTTTCCTGGTTCAACTCTGAGCACAGGGCATGGCTGAGTGCTAGCACCAGTTGAGCCTCATCTTGTAGGAAATGTCTTTCCTACAGCCAAATTCTGACTTGTCTTTCTCCTACTTCTACATATGTTAATATACCTTTGTTCAACAGCCAAACCAAAGAATGCAAAAAATTTCCCTTTTTTGGTTTATATTGGTTGCCTCTAGTTAAAGCCAATACTGTTGTCACATTATCCTACCTCCAAGTAACTGGCCTTCAGTCTTCTGTCTTCCTAAATCTTCCTCATCACTGCCTGGATAAGAGAAAGTGTCTGTTCATCAGAGTAAAGAAAAATGTGCTAGCAGCCTCAGAAACAACAGCACTGTAGTTGTTTGCTCATAATAAAATCATCTGAAGGTAAAAATCAAGGCTTTGAAATGCAAGGATCACTATTGGCTGCTTTTACCTCACAGCTCTCTTCAAAGCTGGCTGAATAGATGAAACTCAGCAAAACCTGAAGTTGGAGTAACTTGTATAAAGGGCTGTAGTGAGAAGTTATGATCTTTTATTTCGAGGAGGAATCTTGCAGCAGATTTCTGTGTTTCTGAAACCAACTTCCGCAAGAGTGGGAGGCAGCCGCTATTTTGCTGATCGTGAATCAGGTACTGATGATTTTCTATGTTCTCTCTTTTGAACAGTTTCTTACTTTACTCAGAGCTCTGCAGAATTGCCACTGAATTGCTGCACATCTCCTATGTCAATCCTCACAAACATGCAGCCAGACTAAGTCATGTATCAGGGAAAATAAAATAAATTCTCTTTACCTTGTGTATCTTCATCCATGGACTCATGGGATGAGTTTTCAGACTTTTTTTCCTCTTCTGAAAATAAAAAATTCCTTTCCAATCTCTTCAGGAGTTTCAATTTTTCATCTTTTTTATAAAGAGAGAAAAAAAACCCATTATCAGCGACTACATTTTCTCTACTTTACAATTACAGACTTCACAATTATTTATTAAATAATTTATTAAAGGTTGCCTGACGGGAAATCAAACCTTTTGTTTAATTTCAGCCGTGGTTTTTGCACTCAAAGGGTATTACAAAGCATCACATGAAAGCATCATACACACTACAGTTTAGACCTTCTTAAATGATTGTGGTAGACACCTAAAGTTTCATATTCTGGCGTTTAATTATTCATAATGTTACCCCTTTGCAAATTCCCACTCCCTGAAGCAGCAGCTGCAGCTGAACGATGCTTCAGCCAGAGTGGCTCACCGTGCCCTGGGCTACTTCTGCGAGGGTTCCCCGTGCCGACGCCGCGGCTCCAGCTCCCCCTCGTGGCACAGGAGCACAGCCCTCACAGCCAGGCCACACCAGGATCCCGGCTGCTCCTGGCTAGTGTGGCCAGGGGTGACTCTGAACAGCTTCACACCCAGCTCTGTGCTCATGGCCGGGGCTCTGAGCATCTCATCATCAGGAGGTGCGGGATTTGGGCACAGGCAGGTGGATGGGATTCCTTCCCCTCCAGCTCCTCGAGGCTGCTTACAGCCCAAGCGCAGGAAAAGCGTCTTCTTGTTACCAACATTCCTACTCTGACAGACGACCAAAGCTGGGCTGTGCTCCAGGCTGGGAGGTCTCTCCCCTTCAGGAACATGTTTAACCAAGGCATAAGCAGGAATAGGATGTCTCTGAGAGTCTCCAGTTAAATTCAGGGTCATCTTAAGTGAGTGCTGCTCTGTCGTCTATTAAAGACAATTAATGACTATGGACCCTGTGAAACTGCCCTTAGTTTCTCACTGCACAACCAGGCAAATAAGCCTTTTTTATCTTGTTGCCAGGTTCAGCACCCAGTATGCCATCCTCTGTCCATTTCTTTTAGTTTTACATGTGCTGCTAGGGAATTATTTGCAAAAATATTTTCAGTGACTCGGCTCTGATTTCTTAACCACTGTGAGTGCTCAGAGGGGTCCTGGCTGGCTGGATAACAGTCTGTGCAAAAAAGTCAGGGAAAACTTTCTCAAGTCAGAGAAACTTCTTTGGCAGCATCACCCCAGGACATGCTCTCTCCCTAAACACAGGTGTTTTTTTCCCCAGAAGAAGCCAAGTCAAACCACAGTAAAATACTAACTCTGGCTTGCATTACCACCACACCTAACTGCCTTTCCAGACAGTTCAGTTGTTCATTAATAATCATTTCCAGGCACATATCAGAGTTTTCAAGCTGCTGTCAAGTCCCACTGGCACTGCAGTAATTTTAACAAAACAGCTGACAGGAAGACAGGTGGGACTCACCTTTTCCCTTGGAGCTGGGCAGCTGCCTGTACCCAGACGGGTTGGAAGTCTTCAGCAAAAGGTAAAGAAGAGCCATTGCCCTGACTCCTTTCTTCTCTACGGCTTTCAGGCAGGCAGCACAGCCTCCAGGGAGGACATCACAGCTGTTGAGGAGCTGAAAGGAAGGTAAGTAAATAGCAAATAGTCTTTCCAATAAAACACAGCCTGTAGAAGCACACTCTGATAGGCAAATGAGTGTATCTCACCCTGTGGGAAATGTAACCCCCTGCCCCTACTATACAAAGGGGAAATTGGTGACAAAGAGTAATGCCAAAGATGGGAAGAAATGTAAACTCCATTCAGCCACTCAGAGCAGAGCCATCAACTGGGAAAAACAGCATGGTGGGCAATAGTTAACTATTCAGAGAGCTGGAGAAATACAGCTATAGGGTCTGAAAATGGCCATGCAATTGCTGCAGCATCTTACAGCAAAATGTCACTAACAACAGGCCTGCCTGGAACGTAGTGAGCTGAACTGATCCTGAGGAATTTATACAAAGCCAGTTATTTTTGCACATGGAGAGCAATGAAGCAAAAAGCAGTGGCCTGAACCTCATTTATCTAAGTGCCCTGTTACACCTTTTAATATATTTCAGCATATCAGATAATAGGACTCTATGTTCTCTCTCCCCAGAGTATAGTAGAAAAGTATAAAAGTGTCTGCATAACAAGGATGAGTGTTTCTTTGGTAACTTACATTGTTCTTTTCTTCAGTATTCAGGATAGGTGGGTCAGTGGCGGCCAAGCATTTTACAAGTGATTCCCAGAAGGACTGGTTCGTTTTCTCATGATTCTCCAAATACTTGGCATCAGCAGCAAAAACCCTCTGGAAAATGTCTGTGAGGAAAACAAGCCCATCACTGTGCAGCAGTAGAGGGGAGTTGCATGGCAGTGTTCCTGGGGTGCTCAGTGAAGGTGTGGTGACAGACACCAGGCTCTAACACATTGCCCAATAGCAGCACACAGGAAAGAGAGTGGTGCTGTATTGTATAAAGCACCTCAGTCTGCCAGAAAACAGCACAAGAATGTCAATAGTCCATACAAATTACTGATGTCTCTGTGATGCTGTTGTCTCAGTTAGAGAAGCAAGGCAAGTGTTCCCAAAGTATTCCTAGCTATTTAACAGGTGCTTATTCTGACCATGCTGTTTTACAGACAGGCACAGAGACACCAAGGGCTGGATACCAAGGTACTGGGATTGCTCATCAGGCATTTAATGCACAGCAGTCTCCTTCATGTGTCTAAATTCCCACTTGCACGTGCACAAAGCCTAACAGGAGCCTGTGGAAGAGCTGGGGATTGACTGCTGGTCTCCCTTTTACAAGCAAGGAGATGGATAGGGTGTGTTTTCAGAGGAAATAAATTTCATTGACTCATGCCCACTGTAGCAAACACTGCTGTGCAGTGTGCATGAGCCAAAGCTTTGGTCTTTCTGTGCTTCCCCCTCACCTTGCTGTTCTTCAGTAAGATCTGGGATTGGGACATCCAAGTTCTCCATTGCTGTGCCTGTTTGAAAGAGGAGAAAAAGCCCATTCAGAATCAGGTCACTGACCTTCCTGGTTTTCTGTCTTCCATTTTCTGCAAACACAGCGTCTCTCTCTGGGCCTTTCAGTTTTGAAATCACTTCTCTGTTTCACATGATGATTCATTTACCCTCCTGGGACCCAATTCTTGACTCCTCTGAGTCAGTCCTACTGGCCTTTGGTTATTAGGAAAGAACAGAAGTCTGATCATCATGAGTAAAACAAAAAGAAGTCAGACTTGATCATTCACGTTGTTGTTTTGTGAAGCTACCAAGGTGTCTAATTAACTATTTACCACAGATGTGAGTAACCTAATAGGTCCTGTTCTATTCACGAAATAGAACAATTCTCCTGCACCTCTGACATCCTAATACTTAAAATGTATCAGCCAGAAAAAATAGCAGAAAGAACTCCCAGGAAAGTCCCACAAGACTTTGAATTCTTGTGTCACAGAAGACTTTGATGTTTCAACATCTGTTCTTCCTAAGTTGTCATGAAAAGGAAATTTCCATTAACTTCAGCTTTATGAATTAAAAATTTTTAAGTGCTCATCCCATTTTAATTACTGGTATTTGCCACAGAAACAAACACTCTGACATCCCCAAAATAAAACATTTCCTTCTATTTTGATAAACTTGCCACAGAGGTTTTGGGCCGAGGCTGGAATATTCTGATGCTGCACATTTTGTGGTGCCTGTGGTTCTGAACTGTTGCCTCTGCCTAGTGTGGTCCAGGCATCCTGCACTGATGCATCTCCCCTCGTGCAACATTGCAACTAACCCACAGCTGTAATGAGATATGCAAATAAAGATTTTTGCGGAGCCTGAAGCACAGTTTTCACTATGCAGGGCACAATAGGAAAACGGTTTATACCTTTTTATACTTTTTCTTACAATATGACTTCTGGATCCATTCAACAAAACACTTCCAATCAAGCAGTTTGAAAACTAAGTATATCCTTCAGATTTTCCAGAGGAAAACTTGTTTCTTTTCCTACTGGCACTTTCAGTTCTCTAGAGACCATCATATCAGTCCAAAAAATATTCTAATACAAAACCCAAAACAGGTCAGTTAATATCTTTAGAAGGATACTGTAACACACAAACAAACACTCAAACAGAACAACTTTTTAGGGTGTCATATCTCAGACAGAAAAAATTAGACACAAACAGACTTCAAAAGACTTCTGGGAAAATTACATAACCACTTTCAAAGGCTCAGCTCAGAAAACCTGGCTTACCTGCCTCCAAAGACTATTGTGAGGAAACAATATTCTAAGAACATTTTGAAATTATTTCCAGTGATGAACCTATGCAAAAGATCTACAGCGGCAGATAATCCCTTTCCCTGACTTACATCCAGCCTTTGCTGCTGTAGCTGTGGCAGCAGCCCTGTGGGAGCTGTGAGCCTGTGAGCACCCGATAGGGAATGCAGGAAATGCATCTGTCCCCTCTGCTGGGTAACCACCAGCTGATGGGGAAATGCAGGAACCCAGCACACCACACACTGGACAGACTCGTTCTTGGCCACTCAATAAAGAACATCAGTTCTATGCACTTATGTATCTCCAGCTATGGTTTTCTGTCTTTTTCAGTCTCTTTCTTGCCTTCCTATTTGCTCAACTTGGACCTTGCAACAGTTGCTTGTTTAAGCTAAATCCTTCAGGCCTCTCTCTGGACCGCACAGTCAAAATATCAGGCCTAAAGGAACAAAAGTACTTTAAATATAAACTTTTTTTCCAACTGATTAATTCCATTTCAAAAAATAATTTATAAATATCCAGATATTTTACTGTAGAGCAAAACTCAAGAGGTTTGTCTTTGGGGATTCCTAATACCTAGTGAAGACCACTTTCAGTAGCATTTTACGGGAGGCATTCATCCTGCCTTGACAGGAACCTGTCACAGCAGCTGCCCTATCCCAGATTTGCATCATCCCAAAGAGAAAGTGAGCAGGTGGGCACTACCCGACCTGTCCTGCCACGCACACAGGAAGGGCAGATTCAACACTGAAGGCAGGGCAGGCACTGTCAACGTCATTCTCATCTGCTATCAGACTGATTTACTTTAAAACCACTCATTTGCTGGCCCAAATGACCAGACTGCTCAGCTGTTCCAGCAACAGAAACACAGTTGCCTAATGCACTTTTGCATCCCACTGTGGTAAGACCTGGATAACACAAAAGGATCCAGGAGCAGCCAGCATTTGCTCCCATCTCCCTTTCTGTGCCTCCAGCACAGCTCAGCCCAGTCAGTCACCAAGATTTACATTAACCAAGGAAGTTGGGTACCTAATTTCTCTTAGACTATGTACAATTAATTGCCCTGTGGCTCTTCTGGAAAGAAAATCAGATCTAAACAAAGGATAAGTATAGGTGCTTAATTATTGTAAGTTTTAAAAGTGACTTAGTTGATTATACCTCATAATGAGAGAAGCATGATGATATACTGGCATTTCAGCCTGGCCATGAGCTCACTGGGGAATGACATGAACAACAGACCTCACCTTGCTTTCCCCACAGTAAATCAGAATTTAATTGCAGTGAGGTCTTTTTAACATGTTAGAATAAAATTTGTGTGCAGAGTCAGATTTAGAAAGTGAGGCTAACAATTTCCATACACAACAATATTTTGCCTAGCTGATAAAATATATCTGAGGGAAATTGCTCAATGGGATAAAAAAAAATCATGCAAATAAAGTAAAATAAGGTTGTTTTGACTTCAAGACAAAAATCAGACAATCCTAAACCTTTTCCCTTTGAAACTACTTTTACCTTTCCTTTTAAGTTATATGCTGACACCTAATCTTGCTAAATTTTATTTTAAACATGAAGTCCCTCAATGCCCTTCTCTCAAACCAAACTAACTTCTTAAAGCACACCTGTAAGTTTTAGGTTGGTCCTAGCAGTTGGTTCCACGGGAAGACGTCCTGGAGGGCCGTGGCTGTGGTGAAAGCTGGGTTTCTTCCAGTGAGACAATAAAAACTGATCCACACCAGCTCTGTTTGAAACAGTTCCTGCTCCAGTCTCCTTGGGCTGTGGTAATAATTCTGCTACCCTTCTGCTTGCCTTCCTGTTGTCAAATATAGCTGAAATATGACACAGAAGTAGCAAAACTCGGACTTTTCACTCTCCTTAAACACAGGCGGGTAGAGAGACCCAGCAAGTGCATGTTACTGTAGGTGGGGCAGCTTCCCAGGCTCGCTCTGACTGGCCCCGTGGGGGTAAGCAAGGAGCAGACACAGCCCATCCACTCCTTGCTGCAGCTCCAGCACTTCCTTCCTCTCCTGGCTTTCACAGCAAGCCCAGGCACGGTGGCTGCACTGCTGCCAGCCCCACACCTGTAAGCCCCGGGGGGTTTGCTGTCCGTTTCCCAGCTCTGCCGTAAGCATTGATGTGCAACATTTGAAATTACCTGGTTTGTGTCTCTCCTTTCACGCCGTGTGCCTCTCTGTGGTCGTTGCAAAGCTCTGAAGGGAAGAAAATGAACTCATCAGAAGCCAGAAAATTTCATGCTCGTAGTCTGAATAAAATTAAGGCAAACAAATCTTTCTCTATGGATAAAGCGTTGGGCTTACCGTGAGGATTTTAGAGAACAAAAAATATTTAAAAGATGGGGAAGTCGAGTCAAAAAGACTCAAGCTGAGTCAAGAAGAGAGGTTATAGGGAAGTCCTGTAACCCACACAGCACCAGAACCTTTTTTGTACAGTGGCTTGATGCCTCAGACAGCAACCAACAGCCCAGCAGCATACCAAGAGCCAGCACACAGCCCCACAAACACCCTCAGGCTTGACCCCAAGAAGCTCCCGAACCCCTCCCCAGCACTCACCTCCAAGGCTGTGTGGCAGTTCAGGATCCTGGGTCAGGGATGCCAGTGCCAGCCCTGGCTTGTGCTGGTGGTGGGCGGGAAGGCATCGGGGCTGGGGCTCACGTGGCCTCCCCTGACTCACGGGGTGCGCAGCGCCGGCTCCCTGTCGTCCTCTGGCTACCGAGGTCACACTCCAGGCGTGTGTTCCCATGTCCCTGAGCTCCGGGGAAGGTGGCCAAGGGCTGATCCCGCTGGCATGGAGAGAGGAGCTGGGTGGCTCCCAGCCCACCTCAGGCACTGATGGCCCTCAGTAGCCCTGAGCAGCCAGGACCCCTCACTCCTGCCTATGGCTGCTCCAGCACAGCCCCTGCTCAGGCTGGAGACCCAGGCCCACTTGTTTGGCCTCCCTGGGACATCAAGGGAGCACTGGGGACGTAGAACCCACTCTGTGGGGAGAGGCCCTGGCCTCTTGTAAGGCTAAGCAGGGACACCATGATGAGGGTTTGGAGGCCCACGCACGCTGCCCTCCTGCTCATGGTTTGGAGGCCCAGGTGGAATGCCTGTGTATCTGGGTTGATGACAAGGAAGGGAAATGTGCCCTCTGCCCCACCTGTCCCCAGCAGCCAGAGGGTGCTGACAACACAAAGCCTCTGGCTCTGCTCATCCTATAGCCAGTGTAAGGTCATTGGGGCTCCCCTCCAGCCCTTCTCAGCCACCTGACAGGCATCTCTTCAGCACAATTACCTGGAGCCACCCCAGGGCTGTGTGCTGTTCAGGCCAGCTGCTCCTTCACTAGCAGGTGATGGTTTCTGACCCAGCCAGCCTTCACCACAAGGCAACATGAGAGTAGGAAAGGAGGGAGCAGATCCCTCTGGTGCGCCAGAGCAGAAGGCAGCAGATGTTTGGGCACCTGAAAACACGTGTGAAGAGTGACAGCCAGTGTCAAAGGAGACTCCTTGGGACACTCCAATAGCACAGTGGCTATTGATTACACAAGGCGTGGTCATGTAAGTCATTTGTCAAATTCAGCTAACGGTTTCACCCTGGTGCAGTTGGTGCCCCAGGAAGGATTGTATTCCCTTCCTCTGCTCTCCTCACTTCTTCATCTCCTGATGCTTCCGGAGAAACTGGGACACAGGTAAAGTAAGTTATAGTTCTGGTAGTAGGTGTGCATTTATTTTTCTTTTCCAATTTGTTTGGCTTTTTGCTGTGGGTTTTGATATTTTTTTAGAGGGGGAAAGGATTGGGGTTTGGGTTTTTTTAAGCAAGGTATTCCACTACTTTTCTACAAGCGCCTATTCAAGTGCCTTGTCTCACCTACCCTGACATTTTTAATTACATGTAACATTGAACACTTAAAGCAACTAATACCTGGCATCGACTGCTGGGAAGAATATTATCTAACAAATTAGAATGCTTTATCATGTATTACATGTGTTTACTTGGCCCTTATTTGGGAACTGTCCTCAGAGATTTAGGAGAATGGTGATTTATTCTTTGTATGATGGGAAAATTGCTTCCAGGAGGGGTTTAAAGAGGCGAGACACAGGCAGAGCAGCTCTTATGCTTGACACTAATTGGGTGCAGTGTCTGTGTGGATTTGTCACACAGGCAGGTTGCATGAGAAATGTAGAAATACTCCTAAGTGAGTGTAGGAGGGGCCCAGTGATGGTACATAGAGTAGTAACTGCTCATTAAGTCATTACATTTCTGACAGATTAAAGCATTCCCATGACACCTCTTGCCCTACCCTTTCATCCAATGGGTTGGTTAAATTACTCCCTCCTGTGCATTTACTTAGTTGCTACTTATTTTCCTCTAAATAAAGTCTGCTTCAACAATTGCTGTGAGCCTGTGAAACTGAGGTAATTGAGAGGGATTATGCCTCACTGTCAGCTGCACTTTGCAGGCTACATGTAGTTTACAGCTACCTTTCTGGTTTTAAACTATGAGACTTTTGAGAGAGAAGGAAAAAGCAACAAGCAGTGAGTACAACCCACTCCCTAACTTTCCAGACCATCACTGAACCAGTAACACCCTGGTATGCTGAAATCATGTGAAAAATGTTTGCTTTTGGCTGGGACGAAGCCTGACGTTTAGCCATGAAAGCTTTTGTGGAATCATATGAGAGTAGATCATGTTGTACCTGAGATCTTCTGGAAAATTTTTCTCATTCTGTACCCTTCTGGGGAATTACTTGCCATAATAAAGAATTCACTGGATTAGTATTTCAAATTAACACAGTAAAATTTTTGCTAAAGCCTGTTAAATTTAAGAACTAGGCCTGTTTGAGCAGGCTAAATCAAAGGCCAGGATGTATCACTCACTTCCTGGAGGATTACTGACCTCTTCAGGTGCTGTTATCAACAGCTCATGAGGCAGAAGAGCGAGTGATTCCAGCACAAGATCCTCCCCTTAATGGCTACAGGTAATGATGGAAATGTTCCCTCATGGGAGCTTCCCTTTATTATGGTCAGCACATTACAGGCTCACCAATGGGCTCTGAGAGATGAGGCTCTGCAAGAGGGAGGGGGTTTGTCTGGCCTCTGGGGCATTGGCTGCTGGTCCTTCCACTTTAGCTACAAGGGCAGTTTTCCAGTTAGTCTGGCTGCTGAAGCCCAGGCCCATCAGTAGGATGGCCAGTGCAGCCACAACACAAAGCACAAGTCCATAAAGGGCTGGCTGCTGGCTGACAGAAGTAGGGAACAGCGAACTGCTCCCAGCCCCTGGCCTGGCTGAGCCAGGTGCTGCAGCAAGCACAGGGATCAACGGAGTCTGAGGATCCTCTCCCCACCCACTGCCCTGACTGGAGTACTGCTTTGAGGAGCAACCTGCAAAAAAACCCTGCTCAATATCTGCTTCTCTTCCTTGTTCTCCCAGTTGCCTGGGCTCCCTTCCCATTCCCAGTCTTCTGGTCTAGCAATAGGGCTGGAAGTGCCTCATGGAAGCAGAGCCACAGGCACACGTGCTCCCTGGGAAGCACAAGGAGCCCGAGGGACAATTCCCAGCTTCAGCTGATCCTCCCTCTTGATAAAGCCCCTTTCANCAATTCCCAGCTTCAGCTGATCCTCTCGATAAAGCCCCTTTTGTCAGCACTTTTAAGCACACAGGCAACAAGGATTTCGATATTTAATCCTGATGTTTTGTGGAATGGGTTTGGTCCTGGAATCCATTTTGTAACCCTGTCAGCAAGGCAGGCTGAGACCTGCCCCCCACCGCTTAGTCAGCGATGTGCCTGCCAGGAGATGGCAAGGCCAGGAAGCAGAGAAGTCTACAAAGGTAAGGAGGCACAGGTTGGTTACCTGGTGGGGTTATCTGTCGGCACAGGGGCAACACAGGCAGAGTCATAGAGTAGGGCTGGGGCTGGGCCAGCAGCTCTGTGCAGCACTGACCAAACTGGCTGAGGCATCCCCCAGCCAAGGTGAACCTCAGACCTCCCACCGGCCTAGAGTTGAAGTCAGCAGGACTCAGAGTTTTATCTATCCACTGTTTCCTCAAGGTATCATTATCAAACTTTTGCTTCAGGACATACCTAACAATTATCCTCTCCTCCCCAAAAAGAGGGTTCTGTCAACTACTGGCTTCACATTTCTGTGATATGAAGGGAAAACACACAGGTTGTGTCAGACTGCACAGGGAGAGAGGGATGGGGAAGGTGAGTGGAAAGGTGAGTTCATGGTACAGCCACCCTAAAGCTTTTACGTACTCCAAGGCCAAGTCCCAGGTCCCAGGACCAGCAGAGCTTAGAGAAGTACTGCTGGCAGCTTTTGGACACTGGACACAAAATCTCAGTTATTCTGAAGACCTCCCATACTCCTGTGACCTTCCCATCTCACTGACCTGGTAGGAGCACCAATCCCAGGCTGGCAGGGCCAATCTTCTCTTTCTGAGACAGCTACTCCAGTGACATCCACTGCTGTCAGTGCCTTGGCACCAGGATGCAAGCAGACAGCGTCTTCTGGGATCTTTAAAATTCAGCCTTGCAAAGCACTTAGGATGAAAGTGCAGCTCTCCCTCAACAACTCAGCTGTGTCCTAAAACATTCCTGTCTCGAGATCACCTCAGCTCACTGAACTATCAGGTTCAATCACCTGCAACACAAAGGGGATGAAGGTATATTTGACTTTAAAACTGTTTCTTAAAATCAAGGCTCTGCTCACAGCAGGCACTGAGAGAGCTCAAAGGGTATTTACTAAAAGCTTGAACTATTTGACAAGTCTGATCCAATCCACTCATCTTAAAAGATGTGCTCTGAATCAGAGACTACAACCTTTCTAGGCTACGCAAAGCTGGAATCAAGCTCTAGATCCCTCTTCTGCTGACACCACACAAAGCGTGATGCCAACACACCTTGTACCCCCCGCCCAGGATCAAAACACTACTGCTCATTCCCAAACCTTGGAGCCTCTAATGAGGCCTGCTGGACTGCTCCAATCACTCCATGAGGCCTGGCTGCCTGTCCAGCAGGCAGTCAGCACTACAAGGCCTCTGTCATCTGAGAGTGCAAACCTTTCTCAAGCTAGGCTCAGGCTCTCTAGGTCAATTCTGGGACCTTCGTAAGGGGCTTCAAACCAGCTTCTCTGCAGTTCAAGCTCTGGGAAAAGGTCTCAGACCACCAACAGGTGTCTGCTGACCATAAGTAGAGCACTCAGCCCTCTCAGGTGACCAGGACAGCATGCTGTGAGGACAGAGAGGACACTGCCATCTCTTGATACATTTAATGTGTGGTGGGAAGAACAGCACCACTAACACGCCACATAAATCAGTCATCTAAATTAGAATACACAAATCCACTCCAGAAAAGTTTAATGTAGGTTCCTGGGGCATCATATTCTGAAAAAAAACCTAAAAAACCAAAGTACAGTACAAAGAAAAAAAGGCAAACAGAATTCCCCAGTATTTAAAATAATGAAATGTATCAAAGCTCCATCTGTTACAAGGCTGCACTTCACAGCAGCTGCTGGAAGAAGCAGTATCAGCCTGAGGACCAGGAGGCTTCTCCACCTCCCAGAGACAGCCTGGAATAAGCAGCACCCAACCAGAAAACTTGGTTCCTTAGGGAACTAGTAAGACTCCTTGAAAGGAAAAGGGCAGAACTCTGCACCACAGTGAGCTGCCCAGCATCCCAGCTGGGAGATGAACCAGACAGGCTGATCCCACAGTGCTGAAGCTCTGTGAGAGCACATATCCTGGGAGGAGTGGTACCTTCCAGCAGATCCCACCAACTGCATGGTAAAACCTACTTTGAGAAATTCTGGCATCAGAGGAAAAAGAGCCATTACAACAGCCAGTCAGGAGACCAGGAAGGGATCTGAGACACACCACACTACTAGCTGGGAACAGAAACAAGCAATGGATCTCAAGTTAAGAAGTCAACCCAGTACAGGCCCAGTTCCAGGGACATCTACGATACCCTGTCTCCCATTTAGTCTTTGGATTGAAGAATATTACCATAATTTAGGCAAGAACCTCTGGTGGTCTCTGCCTCACCCCCATCCCATTCAAAGCAGGGCCCACTTCAATGTCCAATTAGTTCACAGCCTTCTCCAGATAAATACTGAGCTATCTCCAACAATGGAGATCTCAGGACTCCACCCCAGCACATCCACAGTAAGCAGTGCACGGGCCATGGCAGTACTTTTGATGTACTTGGGCTACAGAGCAGCCACCTTGGAGCTGAGAGCTGCTTTCCTTTCATCTATCAATCTTCATATGACAACAGTCTAATTTGATACGGCCCCTACACCTAAGGGCAGTGATCCATGGCTGTTCCACTCCACTGCACGGCTGCTACAAAGCACTCATTTCCACAGGTACCATGCTCCAAAACCAGCCAAGCCTCCCTGATGTGCAGCCCAACCTGACAGTAACCACCATGAGAGCTGAGGGAAAGGCTGGAGGAGCACTTATTCAAACAATGGCAAACACAGAGATTCCTATGGAGAATAAAACCGTGAGCTTGGAGGAGGACCTACGTCAACAAGGAACCAGTTGATGTCAGACAGCCTCAAAAATATAACAAACATTAAGTAACCCAGGTGCTCAGTCAACACTGCAGGCATGACACTGCCGTCATGAAAAAACTAAGATTATGGTTGGAGAATATACCAAGACATTTAAAGCCTGCTGAGAAGCAATAAAACCTTCGCTGACTCCAACTCCACGGACTCCCCAACAAACGCTAAATATGAGCAGTGAATTTGCAGATCTAGATGCCCACTGAAAAACTGAGATAAACAGAGGAGTGGTGGGAAGGGCTGAGAGACTTCCTTCTCCTTGCCACTTGCCTCGAAGAGAGGAGAAGCACCTCTTCCCGGGTGCTGGCAAAGGGCCCTCTCGTGTGGCATGTACACCACGCCAGGTGAGCCCACTGTCCCCACACTGCACTGACATGTGCACATGTGAACGCTGAGACACCCTCCAGACCATAGGGATCACCAGATTTTCTGCTGTGATCCCAGTAGGAGCACAAAGCACCCCAAAGGCCGGTCAGGTGCCTCCAGGAGCTGACAACAGCCTGGCCTGCGGCCCCTGTGGCACAGCCCCCACACGTGGGGAGGAATGTGTGCCCAAACCCCGTGGGTCAGGCGGATGGAAGGGCAGGCTCTGGACATCCAGGACGGTGGCAGGGAGCCGGGCATCCCGCGGCCCGGCCCCAGGCAGGCAGGCAGAGAGCAGGCAGGGCAGGAGCACAGCGGTTTATTGGCAACACGAGCAGAGGCGGCGGCGGTGGCGGCGGGCCCCGAGCAGGGTGCGGGGCGGCGGTGCTCCGGCGGCGGGGGCCGGGGCCGCCCCGGGCCTATGTCAGCGTTTCCNCCCGGGCCTCGATGTACTCGATCCTTCGCTCCAGCGCCGTCAGCTTCTCGTTCAGGGTGGCCAGCCGGGACCGGCACGACATGTCTGCGGGGAGGCGGCAGTGAGACACCGCGGGCCCCCGCACGGCCCGGCCCGGCCCGCCCGCAGCCCCTGCCGCCGCCCCGCG